>JANLJB010030321.1:0-23109 GCA_026212285.1 Bursera cuneata | reverse complement strand
TATGTATTAAGGTAATTTAATCATTTAATTTAATATTGTCTTTTAAAAATTAAATCATTTTTTATATATGTTAGTAAGGATAAAATAGTAAATTTATTTAAATATATAGGTTAATAGATGTTAACTAACATAATTTTTAACTGAAGGACTTGAAAAGAGATTTTTTCAAAACTTAAGGATGAGAGAAGAGAAAAATGACAACCGTCCCATATGAGTGAAAAAAGGGAAAAATGTAGGGGTGGTCAATGATAATTACTCAATAATAAACATGACACAGGTAAAAAGCATTTTATTATATATAAATTATGGAAAGTCTTATGGTAGCAAGATAGGGAGTGTTACATTCTAACATTCCCCTCCATCCACTTTGAATATTAAATGAATTTTCAAACGAAACAAGAAAGAGAAAGAACCTGGGTGAAGTGAAGCCTACGGGTGCGCAGGATAAGAGTTGCAACACCTAAGACTCCAAATACACGCTCTTTCTCTCCCTATAAAAAGAGTCAGCCATTTGTCATTAGTCAGCGTCACGAAGCTTTTTTTTTTTTTTTGAATAAATTTAGTTTTATATTTGTAAAAGAGAAAAAATTTCTTCTTCTCCTTCGTTTTCTCCTCTGCCTGAATTCTTGACAGTGATCGCAGTAGCTACCATACAAATTCGTCTTCAAAATTCTCTCTCCGTTTCCGTTACTTAACGTCGTCAATGGAGGGCCTACCCTCTGGCTACCGCCCCAACGTCGGCGTCTGTCTCATCAACTCTGACTCTCAGGTTTCTCTTCTTTCTTTCTCTCTCTCTGAAAACCTCCAGATTCCTTTCTATCTGATCGCCTCTGCTTTTGTTCGCTTTTGATTCTGATGCTTAGATCATTCGATACTTAATTTAATGATATGTTATGTCATGTGATGTGCTCATGTTCATGTATGCTATGCCTATGTATATGTCTATGTCATGTTATGTGATGTGATAAATATGGTGATTTGGTTTGGTTTGGGCAGGTTTTCGTGGCGTCTAGATTGAACGTTCCAGGAGCGTGGCAGATGCCCCAGGTGGGTATCCTCATTAGATGTAGCTGTTTGTTTCTTTATGGAAAAAAAAAATATATATATTTAAGAAAAAAACTGAACCCAAAAGAAAAAAACAATAAATGCTATCCATTCTTTTCATTATCAGTCTTTTCAGTATCTAACTTGGATTCTGCATCGAAGGTTAAGTCCCTAGCTAAACCCCAAGTAAACATATTACCATTTACGGCAATTAATTATACAAGGGAAATGTTAGGTTACTGGGATTCATTAACGAGAATTAACAGATTTTGGTAACAATAACTTCATATCAGTAACATATTAGCATAAAATATCAGAATAGTAGTAAAATATGATTTTTTTTATTATTATTTAAGTCGCATATAATGTGAGATTCATAAATATTTTTGTTATTGTTTAATAGACAAGCTAGTACTTTAGTGCTGCTCTTTGTAATATAGCTTTCTTTGTGCTGTAATACGCTAGAGTCTGCTACCATACTGGGAACACCGGGTCTATAACGTTATTGGAAGGAATTTTTTATGTTTTTCCTAATGTAGAAAGCCGTGCTTGGAATATATAACTTCTGACTTATATTCATTTACAAGTCATATTTCGTTTTAAGTGTGACTTTCTATTGCAATAATTTGAAGTTATATGTTTATGTACTGTAGCCGTGAGCTGTGATACAGTAAATTTTAGATATTTTTGTGGGTATTTTATTTACAAGTTTACCGGGACAGGGAGTGGCATAGGGTTGTTTATTTCAGGTTTTTTAAAGAGACGTTCTTAAGATGATCTTTGAATTTAAGTGCTCAGGAGAATAATTTTGTAACGGTTACAGAGAGATGGGTTCTGTGTATCTTTTGCTGCTATTTGTTGGTAGATTCGAAAATTTATTTTACTTTTGTAATGGTCACATCGTTGTGTCTACATCTTTTGGCTTTGTTTCATTGACTATTTACGGTATTTTCAATTTCAGGGAGGCATTGAAGATGGTGAGGAGCCCAAGTCTGCAGCCCTAAGGGAATTGCGAGAAGAAACTGGAATAGTGTCTGCTGAAATTATTGCTGAGGTTTGTATAGACAGATGGCGTTATATATTATGCTCCAATTTGCTGTTTAAGCAATTCCATCTTCATGGTATTTCTAGCTATGCATTGGCATGTATATCAGTACCATTCTTATATATAAGCTATATATCATTTGCCAGAAAGAAAAAAATAAAAAAGAATTGAAGTGTGTATAAATGTTGTTTAAAGGACAGAAGATGGTAAAGTTCGTTTGGACGAATTATGTCTTAGAGAACAATACATTGATTAAGAATAGATATATGTATCTGAACAAGCCCCATCCGAAAATTTGGCTGACATTTCAAATAGCAAATAGAATAGACGAATAAGAAATAATTGAAAAAGTTAGGCCACAAATTCCTTTAGAAAAAGAGTAATTTCCTTGACGACTTCATTGTGATTTTACTTTCATATTGAATTGTAGTATCACCCATGATATGATGAAGGTACTAATAGAGCAATCTCTCAAATGATTTCAAAGCATGTTGGATAATATTGAATTGCTAATTAAGTATATATAGAAAGCCTTAGAAAAATTGAAAATCACAGTTTTTTTTGTTGGTTATTTTCGTTTATACATGAAATCAATGGTTTATATTGTCAGGTGCCAAATTGGCTGACTTATGACTACCCTCCTGCTGTGAAAGCCAAAGTAAATCGGCTCTGGGGAGGTGAATGGCATGGGCAGGCACAGAAGTGGTATGTGTCTCTCATTCCCTCTTTGGCTGTCTTTCTGTCTGCATCCATAAACATATGCATGTCCACAGACATCATTAAGGAAAATTGGGTTGTTTTAAATAGCTCAATGGTTTATGTAGTGTTTGATATGGTTGCATAATCCTAATCTACTGCATGTTAGGAGAAAAAATATAAGGCAGTATCTAGTCCACGTAAGAAAGTTTTCAGTGACAGTTTATTGAAAATGTTAAACTGCAAAACAAGAAGTGTATATCTGACCATTTAAAGGTGCTTAATCAGTTCTATGGATCATTGGCTGGGGAACACTGTTAAATTTTTTCCTTGTAAAGAGGAGCATAGTAATTATATCAACTTAACAATAGCAAAGAGCCTTGGTATGGAATCTGAACTTCTTTGCTAGAATTGCCATTTCTTAGACTGTTTAAATCAGAAGTATTTGATCCTCCATTTGATCTCAGAAGCTATCTAATGATCTCATTAATAATGAGCTGAATCCTTTTAAGGAGGTTTATTTTTTGATTAGACAGGATTTTTTTTGCCTAGAATGGCTGCCTGTTTCCCTATGGTACATTTCGCTCAAAATTACAGTGAATATTTAGCCACCTTGTCTGATTAGTGATGCTAGATGAGCTACTTCTCCTTGACAAGCATGATGGTTGGTATTGTTCAAAATACCAGAAACCATACGTTTTTAATCAAAACTTATCACCTCTGCTGGAACAACACTGACAGAGGTCCATGCAAAATTATCTAGATAATAAATTTTCAGGCTTATGCACTGAGTCAACATCATAAATACCAATACTAACAGTTAGAGATGATCTGACAGGAAGTTTATGTAGGTATCTTATGTGAGACTTAGATTTTTGCAAAAAAAGGTGTATGATCTGATGATATCCTTATGTTCTACATATCATCTGAGGCCTAACATTTTTTTTTTAAATTTTTTTTGGGACAATTTGACAGGTTTCTTATGAAATTGACTAATGATGAAAGCGAGATCAACTTAGCAAATGGTGAGGCCGACCCAGAATTTGCAGAGTGGAAATGGGCAAGTCCTGAGGAAGTTATCGAGCAGGTATTGTGCAAAACTTATTTCTACTGATGTTACAACATGTGCTATATGTTTTTGAAAGGCTTAAGATATGAACATAATTGGCTGCAGGCAGTGGACTACAAGAGGCCAACATATGAGGAAGTCATGAAAACCTTCAGGCCTTACTTTAATGACAATGGAAGAGCTGCTAAATGTAAATCAACCAAATGGTGAAATGCTGTGGGTTGGGTTCTTGGTTTCTCCACGTTTCCAATAGTACCCATAAAGTTGGGTTCAGTAGATCTTTGTTCTTTGTAAATGAATGTGGCGGTTAGACTTCATAGTAGATGGTTTTGCTTAATTGTAATAAGATCTTTGTGCAAACAGATATCTTTTTAATATAGGATTGTGATTATGACGTGGTATGAATCATTAAAAGTGTGAGAGATAAACAATATGTAGATAGCCATCCTATTTGCTGACTATTTTTTCCCTTAGTCACTCGCAAATCTCAGACTGAGATGTTTATTGTGAAAGTTGGATTAAAACTGCTTAGCCATTGCAATCCGAATGAAGAGTGATCTTTCAACTTCATTCTATAAATCAATTCGGTATTTTGTTTGACATTTTAAAAAGTTTTGACTAAAACGAAATGTAAGTGAATTTTGTTGATTTGGGCTTTTGACACTTTGGGGATTAGATAAATTACTCAAATTACAGGTTATATTTTAATTAAATTTTTAAAAATTTAAATATTATGACTTCTCATTGAGTATTTGATATTATTTGTTTAATATTATCGGATATTATCTATATTTGATATATTATATTATAATATATCAGATAATATCGTAGGGATTCTATCAATAATCAAACAAAAGGTTATAAAAAAATTATAAAAAATTTCAAAAACCAGTTGCCCTCGTCCGTTGGGTTCTTTAAAGTAATTTTTTTTTTCTTTTAAGTTTTCCAAAGAATCAATAAGATATAAAATGGTTATGGTAAATGAAGCAAACACCGATGAGAAAAACCCTTTGAGCAATGCTTTTAGTGTATGAGCCAATGGAAGAATGCCATGTTAGCGTAACATGGAGATCAAATACGAGAAGAGTGTACTGTGTACGTGTTTAAGACTTTTTCATATTTTAAAATCTTTTTTTCCGTTTTTAGAGGCAACTATTTTACGAAACTGCAATTTTCTCCTTTTTAACACTCATAAGTTGAAGGCTAAAAATGTTAAATTATTGTATTTTACTAGAAGCAGATGTCCTTGTAAGGCAAACGTGAAACTGATTTTAGGTTTTTACTTGCATCGCAAGATAGTTCCCAACTGGCACAGTGACTCCTTAGTCCCACTCAATGCTTGCACAATCATATTAATCATTAATCTCTGCTTAAAATCTATAGAGATGGAACAACCCCAGAACCCAGAGAGGGAAGCCCCGATTTCAGCTAAGCACAGACACAAACACATAATGGGCAAGCTCAAAGACACCATTTTTACCACCCTTTCCGCCTCGAACCAAACAGGAAGCGTAAGTCAGGAGACGAAGTCCCACATTGAAAAGCAACTGCGTGAATTCTTCCCCCATTTTGGCACTCCCTCTCACCCTCCATACGCCTTGGTGAGTCTTATGTTTCTATATGTGTTTTTATGGTAAAGCAAAGTTCTTTTTTTTGTTTTTTTTTTTGTTTGGGTGGATGACATGGGTTTTGGTGTTGCTCTAGAACTAGAAGTTTGTACTTTTGTTGCTTTTGGGGATTGATTTTGACTTCATTTCTGTTGCATGTAAAGGGGGTTGAATATAGCTTATAATATCTCCAAGCGCTTTGTGCTGGTTTAGTTTACTTCCTGGAAGTGCTATCATTGTTTTCAGGACCAAAATTTGCCTTGCCTTTAGTCCAAAACAGGGAAAAAGAAAAAGTAAACTTTTAAATGCATGGCTTTGCAAGGGTAACAAACGGCTTTCTGTTATGGGTGTGCGATTTCTGTGACCTGAAATGTAAAATTTGTTTTCTTAAAGGTTAGATTTGTAGCCTTCAATGTTGCAAATATCTCATTTCGTGTTGTAAGTTTTATGTTTCCGGTTGCAAAATCCTGTACTTGTTATAATACCCCCATAACGTAGCCAAATCCTTAAAAGGCAAACCAGATGTTTCAGATGTGTGCATTTTGTACATGTAATTATTATTAGTATTTCTTTTTGGTGGGTGTAGTAGATGATTCGGACGGCAATTACAACCTTGAATGAGGAAGGGGGGTCGACTGAGGAGTCAATGTCAGTGTTTATTGAGAAAGAATATGAGGACCTGCCGTGGGGCCATGTGGCATTTATGAGTCATCACTTGAGGAAGCTTTGTGGGACTGGGGAAATTGTGGGTAAAAGTGATGGGCGCTACATGATTAATGTTGATGGTTGTGATTTTGGGGATAAGGGAGGAATGGGACTTAGGATGAACATTACGCAGGGTAGAGAAATTTTGCATACATATCATGTTGGAGATGGGTTCCAGATGGAGCTGAAAGAAAAGGTTGGAGAAGATTGTCATTTGATAAAACAGAAAATTGAAGCAGAATGTCAAGCAGAAGGGAAAGAAATTGAAGTGTTAGATAAATGGAACAAAGTAAAAGAAAAGCATATTGATGTGTTTGAGCAATGGTGTCAAGTTGAAAAACAGGAAGCTGAAAAAGAAAGTGGAGCATCAAGACAAGTATTTGAAGCCACTGTCCAACAGAAAGAGGTGCTGTATCTTATACACCTTAGAGCATTGGATTTAAGATTTTCTGAAGTTGATGTATATTATCCTTCTAACATTTTATTGTAATTAATATAGTGAATAAAATAATAACATGGTTTATTTAATGTGGTGTTACAGAGACCAAGCGTGGAGTCAAATGATGAAAAGCAAAATAATCCACAGAATCAACAACTTGAGGTGACTGAAAAACCAAATCATTTGCAAACACAACAATTTGAAGTGAGTGACAGACATACTTTAGAGTGTGGGCAGCAAATTATACTGATTGAAGATCTAGGCATGCCACAAGAGCAACAAATTGAAGTTATGAATGAGGAGAAAATGGAAGATCAGGTTTTAGTAACCATCTCAAGTGCTTCTGAAACTAGTGCTCAATGCTTGGATTGTAACGGTTCATCATTTTCGCTGAAGGCAAATGTTGAAAAGTTGATTACTGATTCAATAAGTTGACAGTTATTTGAGTAGTTGTCTTGATGAAGCCTTACTGATTGCTAGTTGAACTTTTTGTTTTAATAGGAACAATGTATGGAGTTGCCAGAGTATGACAATTCTTGGCCGGTGATGGAAGAAGAAAAGAAGGGTTATCTCAACGTGGACCAACAACAGCTGAGAAAGAGTCTATTGACAGAGGGAGCATCTAATGCTGAAGTGATTGAAGGACAAATTTTGGTGCAAGAACAAGAAGATAAATTAAAAAAGGAAGCAAGTCTGCCACATGAACTTGGAATTGAAGTTGAAAGCAAGCTGTTTGGGTTGTGCTGCTATAATGGAGATGGTGTTGGTAAAAACTTGGGGGTTAGTGATGCTCCCTTTCTGCTGGCAAAAGAAGAACAAAATAAATCTTTACAGCTGAAGGAGAAGCAGCAGCAAACAACGAGTACTTTCAGAGAGAAGCAATTCATCATTGTATGTGGTCTGCAGGCAAAAAAACTCTCACAACAAAAGATTTTTGGTCAACAGAAGGCACTAAATTCACACTTAGCTAATGAGCAACAAAAGCAATCAGAGAGTCAAGCTGGAAGGAGTTGTCTAACACCTAAGCTTGATGCAGACACAACTATGAGTGTCTTACTGCCCTCAGATCAAGTTCATGATATCGAGCGGCAGCGCCGTTTTCAGCCAGAAGGTCAAGGTCAAGGGGGACCTTTTAAACCAGAAGGTAATGGGGATCATCATCAAATGCCTTCTAAACCAGAAGGTAACGGGGATCATCATCAAGGCTTACGTATTTATTTTAGACGAAGGAATAGACTATGAATTTATGAATTTGTATTGGAATATTGTTAATGAGAAAGTTCATGTGCAGGAGCCACTCTTAACGCTTCTGGTTAAGATCTGTGGTTTTGTAGTAGTGCGACCGTTCACTGGATTGCGTCACGTCACCATAAAATGGCGCAATGGCGCAATGAAGCACATGCCTCTATATTTCCTCTATGATGCATGCCTCTTATTTCAGTTTTGGTAAATAACCTTTAATCACTCGTCTCTCTGCATCATGTTTCATCCCTTTAATCTTCGTACTTCTCACCTTCGTTATATGAAACATTATTTCCCCTTCTCCTTCCATCTCCTCTCATCAACTCTTGATTTTCCGTAGGGCATCGATTATTATACTTTTCCTATGTCCAATTGCATATATTTTAGTAATTTCTGCCAATTCTATAAATAAGATATTTAATTCACTGGAATTATGAATTAAGTAAATAAGAAAATTTAAATGATTACTATTTTGATTAAAATGAAGAGATTTTATCAAATTTTAAAGTATGCATAGTCTTAAAGTGTCACATCAATACGTTAAAAATTGTGTAGATATATGATAAAAATAATTATACCAAATAAATTACTTCTTACGATAAATTTCAATAATCAAACACCATCTTTAAGAGGTATCATGCAATTTTAAAACATTAACATGTGTCGTTCACCGATACTAGTGGATAATTTCTTGATTCTATTGTCACTCAAAGATAGCTTATCCAAATAGTACAAACCTGAAAAAGTAGGCAATTGCAAGCCTACATACTTGATTTATCATTATCATTATCAATATTTAGTTCTAATCTCGTAATAAAAAAAGATTGTAATGCTATAACTTGATAACATATATGGATTTAATATGAAAAACATACCTTTACCTTGATCAGCACCCAACATGCTGCAACAGTTGCAGATCGTCCAGCAACTCAGCCCCAAAGGAGGGTAGCCACCAAGCTGCACCTCAATCCCAAAGGAAAGGAGGTTAGCCACCAGGGCAACAACATGTAGCTTGCATGTCAAGGCAACCAAGTCAGCAACATAGCAAAGGGGCATAAGCATGCCACAAGATGGGCACCACAAACTACGGTTGAACTTGGTCACATCCAACCAACCACCCACCAAAGCATTAGCGTGCTGCCAAGGCCACCGAGGCACCAACCGCACGTTGGGGCTATGATGGTGCAATAGTTGCGACAAGTTGGGCACTAGCTAACCTCCGGTGCTAAATTGTTCTCACTCAAACCCCTCTTAGAAGATCAAGATCAGTTAGCATGAATTTAGAGGGATCCACCAATCCGCTTCCTTTCACCTTTTAAGTTTAATCCGTTTCCTTTCACCTTATGAGTTTACTACCAAATCATATGTCAAACTCTTTGATTCGTGTTTCAAAATCTTTAGTTCGTGTGTCGAGATCGTCAAATGAGGTATTCCAAGGAAATTACGTAGAGAAGCTTTACAAAATTATTGTGAAGCTATACGATTGGAAATTAATTTCTATGATAGAAGTTATATATTCTATAACACAGGCCTTATCCACACAAGGAATAGAGAACATATAAAAGCTTTAGAATATTATTTTTGGACACTAGAATGAAACCCGTTTTTATCACAAACTTTTAATATGGTTGTGATTTGTCATTGGGTTCGTGTTTCAAGATGGATCAAATGAGGTGCCCGTGAGGTACGTTGCCACAACGATAATGACTATAATGTCTCTGCAATAACGATAACTACTACAACGTCTTTACAGGTTTATCATCAAACATTCTCAAGGTTATTGATAATAACGACATCTCAAAGTTCCCAATTATAACAATCCCAAATTTATTGGCAATAATGACATCTCCATAGGCTTTTTGTTGAAGGTCCCAATAATGACCACCCCCAGGTTAGTAGCAAGATAAAAGGTTTTTCAAAACCCTCACTTACCCACCCTCGGTATGAATAATAATAATAATAATTTTTTATTCATTTATGTATCTGAATAATAATTTTTGTTTTTTGGTTTTATTCATATGTGTATCTCTAACCCTAAAAAGTGCTTATATATAGAGCTTGAATGAACTCCTGGATTCAAATGGAAACTAACTTCAATAGGAAAACAAGTATTCTAATTATTTCATAATTAAATTTGGTTTTCTATTAATTATATTTAATACTACTATATAAATATAAAACACAGAATATATAGAGCTTGAATGAACTCCTGGATTCATGGAAACTTGCTCTAATAGGAAAACAAGTATTTTAATTATTTCATAATTATATTCAGACAAAGATCTTAAATTCAATATTAAATTCAAGATAGAAAACTAAACTCAATTCTTTCTACTGTTGTGTTGGGTCCACAATGAATCCTATAGGTCCTTAAGATTGGTGTATTTTTTAATATCCCATAGTTTCATTAGAGATGGAGTTAATTATTATAATTTCTTCTACCCACCCTTTATATTATCATTTTCATCCTATATTAGAATATAAATAAATATTAATACTTATTATCTTATTATATTAGTATTAGTAGATAAGATTTTACAAAAAAAAGTTCTTCATATTCATAGGAGAGAACAAATATTAGGGAGAAAAAAATTATTTTTTTTTCTCGATGAGAAAGTTTCTATTAATTATATTGAATAGTACTATATAAATATAATTACACTTTGACTCTATGTGTATTATATTAAGACAAAGTCTTTTATAGTTGACTCACCTACCTTCAGTCTCTTTTGTACCATAGTTTCTTTCTTGCTTTTCCTTCGTCTCCATATCGTTTCTCTTGTTTGAATTAGATTCTTCCCCTTTTCGCTTTAATCTTCAAGAAACAAGTCTCAAGGGCTAGCAGCATACAAGCCTCTGCTACGTCTTTATTATTTGTCTCTCTAGGCCTTCGTTTGCTATAGGCTATTTGGGTTGGGAATGGCCCATGTGATGGACTTCCTCTTCTTCATTTTGGGGCCATTTGGACTAGCTTGGCCTCTGTGCTAATTTTTACTCCTTTAGAAACTATATTAAATTAATATATAGATTAATTTTTTTTGACTCATTTAATGAGATTGTGACACCTCATGTCACATAAGTGATTTGTATGAACTGATTATATATTTAAAAAATATTAAATTTATGACAAAATTTATTATTTGCCACTAAAATCGGTCTGCTTGGTCCCAGCCAGGCCCGGGTAAGATTGCAATACTCAATAGTTACAGTCCTTAATTGTAATTTTTTATAAAAATTTGAGATTTAAGATTTAATGTCAAAGGTTCAGCCAATAATATTATCTGATAATAATATGTCTTTTATTATGGATGGGTAACGTCGCGGAGCAGAAAAGACGTGGGAGTCTCTTACAGCCACAATTTTTTTAATATTATTTTTATTTCAAAAAATGACATCCAATGGCTGGACTGGGCCCGTTACATACGGGCCCAACACTCTTATCCTTTTTCCTTGAGGCTAATTGCACCACTCATCAGTACGCCAAAAAAGGAAAACAAAAGAAAAAATGTTTGTTACCACTGACCTGGCAGCAGAATCAAACAGAAAAATATCTGAGTCCTCAGACGCCACACACCGTTGGGACCTACCTAATACAAGCGGCAGGAAAAGCCGCAGAAACTTGCACTAGGGGAAGAAATCTGCTGATACGCGCCACACTCATTCGATGCCATGTCACCACTACCTACCCGGCTCCTCTCTTATTTTAATCCGTCTTTCGAATCAATTCTTCTTCATGGAAATTATCTCTCTCCAATCCGACGCCGTACATGAGGAGACCACCTTCACCACAGGATTTAACGCGTCCGCCTTCCACGACCGGTCATATTCACTGTCAGAGTCACAGGCTCGACTCCATCCATGGACTTGTATAAACTCCAGTCAATAGCTTAATAGTTTATTCTCTCTTTCTCTCTCTTGTGAAGTTCCACGAATTGCGGCGATAAGATAAGGTGCGCATTTTGAGGATTTTTTTTTAATAGAAGAATAAATGAAACTAATGTCTTTCTTTTTTAATAAAAGAATAAATTAAATTAAATTGTAATTTAATTATGTCTGTTGTTGTCTTTGATTCTCTTTCTGAAAATGTTTTATCATCCTCTGAATCATTCCATTCGGCTTTTTCATTTTTTTTTTTTTTATATTCAAGAAGCGAGCAAGTAGAGAAAGGGTTCAATTTGGCAACTTGAAAGGTTCAAATTCGTAGCTGTTTCGTGTGTGTTTTGGTGAATATTTTAAGGGGGATATTTATGCTTTTGTTTGATTAATTCTTATCATTTTGCAGGGTACTTAGACCGGCAATCAGAACTTCATCTTCTGCGTCAAGCAAGATAAAGAGTAAGCTCCTCAATTCAATTTCTTTTTTCTCTTAATTGGAAGTTAGAAATTTAGTAATTATATGTGCGTTTTTTATTGTAAAACCACTGGAATTATTTGCTCAACGAAGATGATTGATCAAAGGAATTTCTAATCTTTGATAAATGGAAAAGTTTCAGTAATTAGGTTCAGGATGAACAAGCTTCTCTTCTCAGTTCACGCTTAACTAATTATTCTAGTTCATGAAAAGGAAAATAGAAGTTAGAGAAAAAAAACTTTTACAAGTTTAGTGGCTCGAGGGTGATATAGAGTCCTGAGGGATTCGTATTAAGTATGAAGTTAACGCGCTCATCGTGTTTCATGAGTAGAAAATTTTGGGAAATTTGAGCGGAACAGTTTAACAGGAAGCAGTTCCTTACAGTTATCGGGGCGGTATCAACCCTTCGGTCATAGGGCCAGTAATATAACATTTCCACTTTAAATGTTTACGGGATAAAAACATGAAGCTCCTTAATAGAGTTTACTTTTTTTTTTTAAATTACTAATAATTAGTTGATATGCTGCTTTTACACAGATCATGCTTGACAGAGAATTCTTTACTGAATATGGTGAGGCCAGTCAATATGAAATACAGGAAATAATTGGGATAGGAAGCTATGGTGTAGTTGCGTCTGCAGTGGATACTCACACAGGAGAGAGAGTAGCTATTAAGAAGATGAAAGATGTCTTTGAGCATGTTTCTGATGCCACACGCATTCTAAGAGAAATCAAGCTACTTCGGATGTTGCGACATCCAGACATTGTAGAAATAAAGCATATAATGCTTCCTCCTTGTCGAAGAGAATTTAGAGATATATATGTTGTTTTTGAGCTGATGGAATCTGACCTTGACCAAGTCATAAAGGCAAACGACGATCTTACTCCTGAGCATCATAAATTTTTCTTATACCAGCTTCTTCGAGCTCTAAAATATATTCACTCAGGTTAGCTTTTTCTTATTGCATTGTTATAGATGTTAAAAAGATAGTTCTGATGATTTTGTCTTCATTGGCAGCAAATGTTTTTCATCGTGATTTAAAGCCAAAAAATATTCTGGCTAATGCGGACTGCAAACTGAAGCTTTGTGACTTTGGGCTCGCTCGTGTATCATTTACTGATGCCCCTTCTGCTATTTTTTGGACTGTATGATTCCGTTCATTCAATACAGTTGTATTCCTAGTACTGTTTTAATATTTGTTAGCCTATTTTATGCATAAATGTGATAATGAAGTATTCTACCTTTTCTTAGATTTAAAGCACCTTAGTCTTTGTATCTAATTGGTATATTTACTTTACCAAGGATTATGTGGCAACTCGATGGTATCGCGCTCCTGAACTTTGTGGTTCATTTTTCTCCAAGGTAAGGATTATGTAATTTGTTTTCTTCCATATGCAGCTGAGCTGACAAAGATTTCTTGAGTTGAGAACTTAGCTTCAGAGTAGTTTGTTTTTAATAAATAAAGGCTGACATGTTTTAGTCTGTGATAATCAGCCTTTTTTTTCTCTTGGATAAACAATCATCTGTCTGTTCAGCTTTTCTGTTTCTTTTTTCCTCTGGCCTGCAACATATGTTACCTTACTTAAATGTGTTTGTTTTACTATCGGAAGTATCTTTAAAAAAATATCACTTGAATTGTGTTGTAGAGCCCGTTTATCTAAGAATAAATGGCAATTAAGTTAATTTATTGCGTGCTGTTGTTAGAATAAACCTTTTAATTCTGCCAATTTGTCTTGCCGGCTGCTTTTTATTGAACTTTTAATTGTAAGTGGGTGATTTTTTCTTGTTGTTTTAGTGTGTATCTGGTTATTCTTGTTAAGTTACCATTTCACCCAAAAGCTTAATTCTATGGGTAAGGGTCCAAAAATAGTATTTAAGCTCTAACATGCCACTTCATGTGTGCACGTGGACTGAACACAGCTCTGAACATAACTTCTTGTCTATTTAATTAACTCAATTGAGAGATTGGAATATAAGACCATTAGGTTAACTTGGTTATGATATTATGTAGTTGACACTTGATCCAAAAGCTTAAACTTATAAGTAACGGCCTAACAGTAGTATTTAAGCTCTAACATGTCTCTTCATTTGTGCACGTGGACGAATCACAACCACAAACATGACTTCTTATTACTATATATAATTAACACAATTGGGGGATAGGAATATAAGACTACTTGGTCAATTTGGTTATGATACTACGTAATTGCCGCTTGATCCAAAAGCTTAAGTTTATATGTAGAGCTACATAATAGTATTAAAGCTCTAACAATTTCATTGGTTGATATTAATAAAATATTAGTTAGAAGTGGCACTAGTCTTCTAGTATGAGAATTTTGCAGTTTGAGCAATGCTTTATTAGTTTTGACAAGTTTCATTGTTTCATATGTATTTGATATATTCAATTAAAGTAACTTCCAGTTGTCCAATAGGACGAATAATTGTTTGGTGATATCCAAATTTTTTGATCTGCAATTGATAGACATCCTTCTACAATTTTCTTTTATCTTTTTTTCCCCTTAGTTTGATCTATTTCTTTTTAATATCTTTGAGTTATCACTTTTCTTTTTTGATCTTCTCCTCTAAACACTTGAAAGTTGCTTCTTGGATCTTCCTATGCTAAATGTTTACTAGATCAATTCCAGAGTTCAAGACAAATGTTGTATCTTAAAATTGTCATATTGGTTTCTCTTAAAGGCAAGCCTCCAGAGGTTGGGCAAATAGCCTGAGTTTGAGTAAGCCGACTGTATAAGAAGTATAGTCAAATTGGACTTCAACTGTATTTAGTATTTTGTTTTATTTATTTATGGGTTAAAAAGTTTTATGGTCTTGAAATTTCACCCCTATTTAATTTTAGATTTTTTTAGATCTTTCTTTCAACATAAAACCCCTTTTTGGTGTATTTATTGTAAGAAAACATTTGTACAGTATTCAATCAAACAACAAATAACTTTTTAATAAAAACATTATTTTTACAAGCATTACTCTTATAAGCTTTACATTCATAAGCTTTTCTTGAATAAACAATATACCAAATAGACCCTATGTTTTAGATACAATTTCTTCAGTATGGGTGAAACTAAAAGCATGGCTATTCAAATGAAATTTGTTTCCCAAATTTGTGGACCAATTTGTGCTTGCTTTAATCTTTTGTATATTTTTGGTGTATCGATATTACTATAAAGAGTTATCAGCTATGAGTGGGACATATAAACTTGACATTCTTAAAGAGGAAACTATTATCATATCTGCGATATAGTACAATTTATAACTTAAAAATCTTACGTGAAAAGGATCCGAATTTTGGTTTTGTTTTATGTCAACTTTTAGTGGGACATAATTTGTACTGCTGTTATTTATAAAATAGGAAAATTTTCTTGAAAAATCATCTCGGTAAACTACCTGTTATGTATCTCAATTGTTAGTTTTGTCATTGAAGATTCATTGTTGGTGAAAATATATTTCTTTTGAATTAAAGTTTCTTTTAATATTCAGTAATGTCTGTTCTAAAACTGAATCTTCTGCAGTACACCCCTGCAATTGATATTTGGAGCATAGGATGCATATTTGCAGAACTACTAACGGGCAGACCTTTGTTTCCTGGGAAAAATGTGGTGCATCAGTTGGACCTTGTGACTGATTTGATTGGCACTCCTTCCACTGAAACCATAGCAGCAGTTTGTTACCTTTATTAATCTTTTTTCTTATATTACAACATATTCTTATTCTAGTTCAGCCAAGCCCTTGTTCTCTCACCATTTCAGATTTTTCATAATGCCTGCAGATTCGGAATGAAAAGGCTAGAAGGTATTTGAATAGCTTGTGGAAAAAGCCGGCGGTTCCATTTTCACATAAATTCCATGGTGCAGATCCACTAGCTCTAGATTTACTTGGGCGTTTGCTTGCATTTGATCCTAAAGATCGTCCATCTGCTGAAGAGGTAAGATTTAATGAAACCCAGTTTAAATGGCCTTTCTTACATCATTATATTTGTGGTGAAATCGGTTTATACTAAATTCTGTCTATTTGTCTTTCCTGACCCTTGTTATTGTTCTATTTACAGGCATTAGCTCATACATATTTTAAAGAACTGGCAAATGGGAAGGAAGAACCCTCCAGGCAATCCATTTCAAAACTCGAGTTTGAATTTGAAAGGAGAAAATTGACAACAGAGGATGTAAGAGAGTTAATTTATAGAGAGGTATGATTAGTACACCTGATACTAGCTTCAGAGGCATTGCCTTTCCACACCCTTATGGTTATATAATACTAAATGTGAACAGATTTTGGAGTATCATCCACACATGCTACTGGAGTACCTTCAAGGCACAGACCATACTGGCTTCATGTATCCAAGGTCAGGCATTTGAATGTTTTCACTGCTGATGGTTTAAATACTTGCAGAAAGAGAAAGGATTATTTACTGCCATGCACTGTTTTGAGGAGTTTTGTTACATTTTTCAATATGAGAAATTATGAAACTATCAGCTGCTTAAATTTTTTTTCATTGTTTTAGACATAAGATTGGCGGCAATGTTGAAAATGATCAGATGGGACCATGTGGAATGGAGGTTCCTTTGATGCTAGTTTTGTTCATAAAAGGAAGAAATATAAAGATGATTTTGGTTCTAAGAATCTATATCTTCTTGCCTTCCAGTGAGCATATTTAGTATTTGAGAAGATTTTAGCAATCATCAAGAGGAATTATGCTGCAGTCTCAACTTTGAATGTTACAAATTTCTTTTTCTGTTTAAGAAACTTCTTTATGAGGGAGTTTGATCTACTAGTTGGATTGATTTGGCTGTCTAGAATTTGATACATCCTTGTCTTGTAGCTGTTACTCCCTTATCTCTTCTAAGAATACATTATTAACCACAAACTATGGATCCTATATCAACAGCGGAATCGAACAATTTAAGCGGCAGTTTGCCCGTCTTGAGGAGCAGTATGGTAAGAGAGAGAGAAGCAGTCCTCTCCAAAGAAAATATACTTCTTTGCCTAGGTAAGAATTAAAAATTTTTACATATAAAAAATTAGTTATATCATTTTAATTATATTTGACTGCAACCTTTCTTCTTCACAGGGAAAGAATCAATGGATCTGATGATGAGGCTACGGATCAAACTGAGATTTCGAAAAAGCGTTCTTCAGCTTCTTTTACTCGTGCAACTCTTCAGAGTCCTCCAAAGTTTCAGGGGTTTGGGCAATTGCAGTCTGCAAACAGAAATGCTTCTAAGCAGAATAGCTCTAGAAATCTAAAGTGTGGTGCCCTCTACAGGAGTGATAGCATCAGTGCTTCAAAGTGTGTGGGGGTTATCGGAAAAGATTGTGAATAACAGGTTCCTCGGCTCAGGGACAGAGGGAAGGGACCCCAATCAGCCACAAAGTTGGACGATTCTTTTACAATAAAGATGTGTTATTATTAACATATATTATATACCATTAATGTTGTTGGAACCAACCAATTTCTTCATACAGTTCTGTAATGACCATACTCCATTTAATAACCATACTCCCATTATTATTAATGAGGATATGGTTCAACAAGTAGTAGAGACTAATTTGATAAACATTTCAAATGTATCTTCATTTCTAGGGTTGATATTTATTGATATTTTAGAAGGAAATTCTCAACTTCTCCAAATCTTTAATATTAATAGAAATAAGATTGCATCCTTAGATTAGAACCAAGGTAACAAAGAGATGGGACTTTTTATTTATCTTATAGGATACAGATAACTTCTAATTGAATATAGAAGTGAAAATTTCGATTGCCATCTTTTAGAGACGGTTAAACCAAAGTTGATAAGGAAAAATTTTAGTTGCACCCTCTACCCCCATTGTAGCAGCAAAGAGTTAAAGTTCTGTAGTTTGTATTGTTTCATATTTAGATTGCATTTTCATTGGTGGGTTTTCTCAAGACTTGGAAGTTCAGGCAAAACTCTTCAGATACTGCTAATTATCCTTGGCAAGCATATCGCCGTTTATGGAAAGCTCACTATCATCGCAACACCTCTTGACAGATGCTGTTGCTCACAAACCATCTTCACATTTATATGTCAAGTTCTCATTTTAGAGATAAATAAACATATACCAAATCAAGCAGTATAAGATCTTTTGTTGTATCATCATAATATAGTTCCCACTCTTGACAATGTAACCAAGGAACGAAAAAGGGCAATGAGAGAAACAGAGGGGACAAAGAAGTACAAGTCAACCATAACAATGGAGGACAATAGCCATATTAAATCGCAGACAAAATATTATAGAGAATGACTGGAAGACAAAAAATCCAGTAGACAAGACTAACATATGTGATAAGGTCCAAGATTCAAAAGTTCATTAGGACAGAATGAAGATATGCTTCCATTAAACAGAGAAGTGCTGATAGGGCAGTCCTGCCATCAGAACCATAAATTTTGTTTTCTACCAGGTAGAAGACAACTCTAATTACATCAGTGGGTATACTGCTAATAAATTTTTTAACCCATTCATCTGGCAATAAATTGGTAACTGCTAATCTAGCCACTGCCGTCAAGTTGTCCATGGGAAAGTAGGTGAGCCATATACTTCTGCGACCACATAAAAAAAGGAAAAGTTAGATTGCATATATGCAACGAGAATCTTATTCCATGCAGCTCAGATAATGTGGAAAACCCCCAAACTTCTCATACTAGGTGTTACCAATTCACAAAATCATCTTAGTAGCAAACTCTTGACAGATAAAGAAATAAAACGAAAAACACCCGAGTTTCTTCTGCAACAGTGATCAGAATCAGGAAATTATAAGAAATAGCCAAATGGGAGGGGCTCAATTGAAAACTATCTGATTCTCAAAATTCTATAATTTGCGTAACCAATCTTCTACTTGGCTATTTCTTATAATTCTCCATTAAAATTTTTCTCTTTTATGGAAAACGTATATATTGTGTAAAATGAAGTTATCAATTGAAAAAAAGAAAGGCAACCTAGCAAGCTACAGCCAAGGCAAGGCGTAGGTTCATGCACAAGTGAATTTAAGGTTTTTCCCTAAGGTCTTGTCCTGAAAAGCCATTCCTTCTGTAAATGAGAGAGAATGCTACTCATTACAAAGAATAGCACCTCAGAAGTAAGGAGCATAACTTTGAAGTTTCTTCCTAAAATTTAATTTTGGTGTCAGCACTCTGTTCATGGTTTAGACGTCCTCAGGCTCAAATCTGGCTTGGGCCAGTTGATGAAGAAGCTGACCAGGATTCACGGCAATTTCTATTTCTAACTGGTTTAGAACATGACTGGTTAAACATACAAACTTTTGAGTTTTATTCTCAATTGAAACTGTCGAATGGAAACTATTAATCCAAGGAATCATTCAATGCAAATACCAGTCGAGAAGTAAAAATTTAGTGAGATGATAGGCAGGAAACCCCAAATGGAATGCATCAAACAACTTATACCATAGCAATCTTTTGGAATTAAGCATATCGCTGTCATTTCCCATGTTCAATATCAAAATCCCCTGAAGGTTTCTCAACATATATTATGATTACCAGTGACAATCAACTTGCAAAGGAAGTACACCCAACCATGAAATGTAATCAAGCAAATTCCACTTTCATGATACATTCAAAACGAAAGCTCCTCTTGCATAGAAAACGAATTTAGCCATGATCACAAGAAAGAAAATTATAGTCAATTACGACCATTCTACACATACCGCATGATAAGCATATGGTGATTTCCCTTGACGTTCAAAATGTTTATTCATGATGAGATACTCAATGGGACCCCACTCCTCGATTTCAAAGCAGTTGCCTAGAGCCGCTTTATATAACTACCAAATTCACCAAATAACACAACATATCAAATTCAAAGCAACCAAATACCAACTTAGCACAAAAACCACATTTAGAAATTCCAATACACGAGCTTGGAAAATGCAATACTCGCGAACCTTAGATGTGTCAGTTAAGAGCTCAGTCCCCGCTGGGTATGACGCGTAGAATTGATCACCTCTAGAATAACCAGCTCTAGTCCTGCAACACCGAAATCAACAAATGCCCACCAAGGCAATGAGCTAAAGTAACAAAATACCGACGAAAACGAACAAAAACAACCTTAACACCAATGAAAGTATGTATGCCTCACGTGTTGCTAGTGTAAGCATAGCTCAATACAGCGACGAAGCAATAGAATCCTGTGTAGGACACGACTCGGCGAAACTTTTGAATCTTGAGAATCTCTCTGAACGCGTCGTAGAGCATCATGTTTAATGGTATTACAAGATTAAGGTGTGGCCGAAACCAGAAAGTGTATCCAAAGAGTTATGCATCAAATATTATGTCGAACAGGTGGTGTGCGTTAGGGCCTTCTAGATGCTTTTGATCAGCTAGTTCACTAAATCCAAACGACATGTCGTTTTACGTTGCCACGTCGTTTACTTATTATATTATAAATTTTTACGAGTAATTTTTATTAATAAATATTATAGATAAGTGAAACTGTAAATGGGGGAATATTCTTATGACTCTGACAATATATGTTCCAATTGGCCTGACTTTTCGGACAGTAAATGTATATAATATTTTTATCATTTATATATATAAATTAATAGAAAATTTTAAGAAATTAGCCAATTTAAAAGAGGGTGAAATGAAAAATAACAAGTTTCAAAAATCGATAATTCCTTAAACCAAAATTTTGGATTGTGGATCTTAGATCAAGGATCACGGTCTAAATTAGATTGTGGACTGTGACTCACGACCTCGTATAATATTTCATGATTTTAAATTTTGGTTAAAAAAATTATAAAAATTGAAAATTTATCTATTTTCATTTCAAACCCTAAGTTGATTATTTCTTATAATTTCTCAAATTAATAAAAACTGATGGTAATGTAAAATCTCATAGTGACAAGAAGGAACTAGGGATGGGCACCCTACGAGGCCAGGTCGAATTGAGCCAACCCGACTACCAATGCAAATCAGACAGGTTGCTAAAAGTCTATCTGATGTCGGGTTATTTTTTGGATGGAAACGAATGGACGGATCATTGTCGGGTTGGTCGGGATTAGATCAACAATGTTAATTTTTTCGGGTCGGGTTAGACGGGTCAGCAGTATTGACTATTGATATTTAGAATTACAAATTTTTGGCCCAGGAAACACTTGCATTTTTTTTAGAGCGCATCCAGTATTACGTTTTCAGCATAACATCAACATATTTAATTACTAATTTAAATGTTACCTAAATCAGGTGCCAATTAATGGAGTTGCTTTTCAAGCATGTGGATCATGGTGACTTAATTTCTATTTAATTACTAATTTAAATGTTACCCAAAGGGTGCATACTTTCGAGTATTATAATGAGAAGACTAGATTAGATTTTATTTCATCTCTAACTTGACACGTATACATGGCCAACGCAATGCTCTTCAATTCCAAAACTAATAATTCTTCTTTTATTATTATTTGTTTCTTTCAATTTTTTTTTTCAGTTGTTTTGTTGTCTATGTAAGATGAAAGTATACTCATAATTCTTAGGATAATTGCCATAATTCAAGGATAAATCACTACAGAGAAACAAGAAAGGTTGAAAAGATATGTTTTTGCCAAAGCCTAAAATTACATTAACAAGATAAATTGGAGTCCCTAAGATAAGATAAATAAAACATAAGATGCCATTTCTGTCTTAGCTAAGAAAGTTGAAAAGGATTCTTGATTTTGCTAAAGTTTGTACTATAAACCATGCTGATTACCCCATGAAATATAATATTCTTCCGTTTCAGAAAATTACAGGAGCAGTTCTGTTGTTAGGAAAATTGTTTTAAAATCAGAAGCAGAACCATTACAAAGCACCACAAAAGAAGATTTGTTAGGAAAGATGAGATAGAAAAATAGGAGTTACAAAAAGACAACAAAAGACTGTTATTGAAGTCAATTAAGAAATGGTCATGTCCTTCTCTCTTTCTCTCAGGCTGTCATTCACAGAGGTCCCTTTTTTTTTCATAAAGGAAAAGAGAAAGTGAAAGAAGAGCAAATAGAAGATAGCCAGCATGAGGAGGATTATCACCTGCAACTACTATTATTATTAATTTTTTTTTTTTTGGGCAGAAATTAATACTAGACAAAACCATTTATCTAAGAGCTCACTCGTCACAACTGATATAACAAAATTTTACTGGTCTACAAACGGAGTACTATAATTAACACTCAATCATCTGTAATTGAACTTATTGCAGATTTTTAACTCAAGAGCATAACCGAGTACCATTAGAAGAAAAGCATGACACGATGGTGTTGTTGCAGCCACTACTCAAATTAAGTTAATAGAACAACCATTATTTTGCATAAAAATACATAGATATTAAAAGCTCAACATACACACTAAAAGGTGAATTTGATGCTAGTAGCTAGTTGAGGGAATTGAGAACCAGGGATCAAATTGGTAAATTATGTAAACTATATATATATATAAAGTATTCCATTTACTTTTGCACAAGTTTGATGGACCATCCAGTCTGGATTTTCAATGCTTCATTTTCAGAGACATATTAACCATTTAATATTTCAACTTAAATCGTTTCCCGAGGGAAAAAAAGGTATTCTGTCCTGAATTACTAGAAATAATATAGTAACAAGAAAAAGGTAAGAAACTGAAATGAGTATCTATGCTTCCGTATAACCGGAAATAGGTTAGCAGCCCACAGATTGTAGTGGATTGGGTACTGAGAAAGGAATATGGTTCATGTTCGATAAGTGGGCATCAAGCAATCTACGTGATTGCATCATTTCTAATACAAACATTTCTCAGACGCGATTGACTAACGATTCAAGACTATCTAGTATCTACTTTACAAAACTGAAACCACTCCACAGGCTGTTTCAAGTATTACAGAACCCAGGGCTTCCATCAAAATCAAATCTATGAAAATAAT
>JANLJB010030320.1:0-23104 GCA_026212285.1 Bursera cuneata | reverse complement strand
GAGATAAACATATACCTGTGTAATCAACATTTGAACGCAAGCTTCAAGCAGCAAAACTCTCCTCCCAGCTTTATCGACTAAGTAAATTGAGACTAATGTGCTGAAAACATTGACAAGTCCAGTGATAACAGATGAAAGAAGGGAGGCATCGTTCCCAAATCCAACTGTCTGAAAGAGGACTGGTGCATAGAACATTATAGCATTGATGCCAGTAAATTGCTGGAAAACTTGTAACAAAATTGCTATGACCAGTGGTGGTCGGCTTGATCGTTTCATGAGTTCGGCAAGTGGGTTTGTTACTTGCTTAGCTTGCTCGCTGGCAGCTACGATGGAATCAAACTCAACATCTACGTGTTCAACACCACGGATCTTCATCAGGACGGACCTACCTTCCTTAACTTTATCGCGCTCGATAAGGCTTGTTGGAGTCTCACAGATGATCAACGAACCTAAGCATAAAACTAGTGCTGGAACGCCTGCGAGGCCTAGCGAAATTCTCCATCCATAAGGATGAACATTAGACATGTAGTAGTTCACCATGTTGGCTATGAATATGCCAATTGTTATGAAGAGTTGGAAGGAAATGTTAAGTGCGCCACGCATCTTAGTTGGAGCTAACTCGGAAAGAAAGAGAGGGACTGCCTGTAAATGAATTTTTTCGTTTCTTTAATTAATTATCTGGAGATATTTATTTATATATTTCATCTACTGAGACATATTATATAACATTAATTTCTTACTTGATTTGCAAATCCAACGCCAACCCCGAGAGCAATTCTCCCAATGATCAACACTTCAATATTCAAGCCCGCCGCAGTCAGAGCGACTCCGAGCAAGAAGAAAAGAGATGCTATTTGCATGGTGGGCTTACGACCTAGCTTTGAGCATACCTTGGAAGCTAAAAAGCTAGCAATAAGAGCGGATATGTACAAGCAAGAAGTAAATAGTTGGAGAAACTGGTCATCGAACTTGCAGTAATTGTTTTCGTGGGCATGTTTTTTCTTTTCATAAACATTTGGAAAGAACTCCTTCAAGAAGTCATCCATGGCTGAAACACCACCTGCAATTAGAAGTACAAATGCATGCTTAATTTCATTGACTTCAAATTGCCTTTGTACTTCATTTTCTGTTAATTTATTCGTAATTAGAAGCATGAAATTAAGTAGAACCTGAAATTCCAATATCATAACCGAACATCAATCCTCCAAAAGCCGCAATAATCACACAAACAACAACAGTAAATGTTATTCTGCCTTCAAATTCGGGCATATCAGCAGCGGAAACTGCCACAGCTGGTGCCATTGTTACCTCCCCAAGAGTATGAGAGGACAAGGTGGAAGAGAAATATTATAAGGGAAAGGAAGGTAGGTTACGTCCGTTAAGTTTGTTTCAACGATTTATAGAAAAATACGCAGAACAGTTAAAGCTGTTAGCTGTGAGAACCTAAAAATGGATAGCGCTATGCTTCAATCTCAACCTCACATTAGAATCCTAATTAATTTTGGTCAATGTGAATCTTCATAACCATATTACATATAATGGGTTATCCTTAACATCTTTTCTGTTTTTTAGGGTAAAAGTCTATCTTTTTGGTAATCTTGTTATATATATATTTTTAATCGAAAGCTTTACAAATTTTACCTTGCAATTTCCATATTCTAGTTTTCAATAAGTTAGCATTTCTATTTAGATTAAGTATGAAAATAATCAAATTCAGAAGATATGTTGAGAAATAATCAAATCCCAAAAATTTTGATTCCCTAACCAATATATTGACATTTAACTAAATAATCAAAAAAAATTTGAATCCACCATTTTTTTTTAAATCCTTTTGATTTGATTATTTCTCTTAATATTTTTTCGTTTTTTATTTCTTTTTTAAATAAAATTTGGACATTGTACCGCAAATTAATTTAAATAAATTAATGTGACATTTTTGTTAATTTCTAGTCAATAGTATTATTTAATAGAAAAATAGTTTACTTACAAGTTGAGCATCTTTAAATTATTTTTATAATTAAAAATTCATCCTCTTTAATTAGCCATTATGTGACAGTATTTTAGAATGTGTATTTTTGTTCGACAAATTGCTTGGATCACTCGGTAGGTTAATTTCTTTAGGAAAAGATCATCGGCACGTGCTGAGAGGAGACATTTCTGTTGTATCAGGTTGTATCAATACAACCCGTCTTACCAGAATATTTATCAACTTTTCGATTTTAGTCTGATGAAATATATCGTTTTCGAATTTAGCCTTATATTTTGATCATGAACGTTAATTTTAATTTCGGCTCATAATTTTAGTTGTTCTCAGTTCATATCCAACTTGATTACTTTCCATTGATCACGATTTAACTTTGCTGACTGTATAACCACGACCACGCGCCACCATACATTCTAACACAATTTCTTCTATTGTTACAAATTTCTATGGCATCAAAGTTTCTTTTGTGTTGCTTATGGTACAAAATTTCTCATGGTGTGGTATTATCCCCCTATACTGAATGCGAAGGGGACAATAATTGATGAATAACAATAAATTCTATGACCTTGGTAGATTTGTCTGGACGAATGAATCTGATCGAGCAGAAAAAAATTGAGCAGGCAAAAAGAATTGTATCTTCCAAGGTAAATTTTGCAACATCAATGATGATCTTGAACCAGAAGACCATTGAGAAGTGGGCGCTCTGCATCTGAGTTCCTGGTAAGCACCTTTCTATCTCGATGCCGACCTCTGCCATCAGAAAATTGAGGATCAAGACGTTGAGAGACATAAATTGAAAATCCTCGTTCTTACAGTCAAAAGATGCCAGTAAGATTCACAAACAACTTTCATTTAGTAGGCGCAGCAGATCATCTTAAGCGTAGTCAGAAGTGGAAGGGAAGCATCATTTCTTGTTTTCAAGAAAAATTAGTACAGAAACATTAACTAATGTGAATCTAAGAACCCAAAGTGTTACCTAAAACTAACACTTACACTCTGATAAGAAGGAAAAAAGAGTGGTAGGGAAGGTTACTATTAACTATTAAGGAAAAGCTCTCCCTTTCTGCCCAGTACACCAAGGGGAAGGGAGGGAAGCTAATACAGTCAAACCCCTTCCTACCCCTAGCTACTCATCACCAGTCCAGAGGTAAAATGTATTACCTCCACCTCTACTTTTCCTTCGCCCTCCCTAAGAAGAAAGAGATACGTTATTTTCCCCCTTCTTATCCCTATTTTTCATCCTTCCAAGCTTAGCTCCTAATAAATTAAAGTACACAGCTCAAACAGGAAATGATCATCACATAGAAATACTGAGTTTGCCCCACTAAACTCATAATTCTCATAAATCAAAGACATGAGTAAAGTAACAGAGAGACCTTACACTAGTTGATTGGAGCTCCACCGTAGTAGAATCCTCGTCATCCTACAGTTTAAACCATCAAAATTCAATCATTCTACATTCCAGACAATTTGGAAAACAGAAATGATAATAATAATAATAATAATAACGTAACAAAAATACCTCGTCAATCAACAAATCCTTTCTAGTAATCAAGCCAATGACACGAGATGCATGAGGGACGACAAATACATGCCTCAGTCCTAGTTGGCGGAAAAGATTATATACCTGTACGATCAGCAAAATGCAATATTTATCAGATGAGATAGAATACACAGGCCACAATTCCCAAAATTTAAAATACAATACATGAGAGGTCACCTTTGTCAAAGACATATCTTCAGAAACAACATATGGAGAAGGATTCAAAAATGGGGCAAGGTCTATGTACATTTCCATGACATCTGGACTTAGGTGTATATCATCTATAGATAATCCTTTACTGGATACAGGTTTCGCAAACTCAGTGAGCTTGTATCTGGAGTTTAATGCATCCATTAGATCTAAAGCATCACTGAAAAAGAAGCAAAATGCAATAACTGAAGAATCAAAATGAAATTTTGAATTCCAACTTACCTAATTGGCTTGGCACCTCTGGGCTCAGAAGGCAAAGGACTATGCTGGAATACCTCAGTCTGAAGAAGTACTAGTAACTGGCTGCAATATAAATAGAATACAGAAGTTATTGTTTAAACATAGCATGCTCCTGTTCCCAAAGTAGGAAAACACACACAATAAAGGAAAAATAAAAACTCATTTTATTTTACCTTCTGAGCACAAGTCCAATAACTTGTGTTTCTCCACTTCTTGCATGATCAATCACCTAAAACATCAAACGTAAAAATCAGAAATCCATAAAAGAGAAAGAAAAAACCATCAACAATGGATGAAGCTTAACTTACTGGAAAGCCATTGTGTTTGTTGCTCCGCAATATTGAAACTACATCTGCCACTTTTACAATGCGTGGGAAGGATACAACCTTTAAAGGTAGAAAACAAGCCAAGCAATAAGTTGAATGTTGAATGAAATACAAGTTGAAACCAGAAAGCACAAGTATCAGAGACAGACCACAGACGGGGGCTCAAATGTCCAATACGCATGTTAGGCTGTGTTTTTTCATTTAAACTCAATATTTTAAATGCTCAAGAACATGAGGCATCTCCTATAATCGAGATAACTAAAATCCCAAGAAAATGCTTTGGTGAAAGAGGCCACACAAGTTATAATCAGAAACATGAGCTTCTGAAACATAGTTCAGAGTAAAAATTGCAACATACTAATCAACTTAACCTAAGGTTTTAGATCCCAGTTTTTAGCATCTAACTTATGAAGTTTGTTAACTTCCAGGCCATAGCCAACTCATTCCATTTAGCTTACTGAAATCCACAAGCACTTACATTTTTTTTCTCTCTTTCAAGAGCCTCCATCCAAATCAGTTGCAAAAATTCGTTGTGGTTAACCCTGACTCATTCAGCAGTGCAATAATGTATCTTAACTCTAAATGGACCCTAGTAGATTATCTTATACATTTAATTAATGCATAGTTGTGTTCCTATGCCATTTGAAAGATTCATCGTGCCAAAACCACATTCAGGAATTCACAATATAAAACCATGCCTAGCACTAGAAAAACAATCATCACCTGACTTTCACATGCTTCCTTCGCTGTCTTTGTCCGCATCTGATACTTAGGTCTAGATTCCAGTAACGGAATGCCACGCAGCCGTGCTTGTTCTTCATATAAACCTTCATTAAAAGCATCTCCAACAGCCTGCAGAGGAAAAGGACTAAGTTCCCCTTCAGAATACATCAATCAGCCAACAAATAAAGCTATAATCAGCATACCTTTGATATAAGAAGAACAAGCATGATAAGAGGTAGAAACTTCAAATTATTTGATATTTCAACCATAATGACACAAAGTGACACCGTGATTCGCATTGAACCTCCAAGAAAAGAAGCTGCTCCCAGCAAAGCATAACTGGTAATCCACCAGGAATTCTTAGGCATTTCAGGAAAATTGACAAAATATGCAACATAGAGAACAAGTCCTAAAGAGCCAATTGAATGACTATCCATGTCATAATTTGAATACCACAGATAGGAAACCAAAGAAAGAGACTCACGTTCCCTCTTCAATGTTGAGCTTCTTGTAAAAATTAACAACAAACATGCCAACAAGACGTCCATATGTTGATCCTATCATTATTCCTGGAACAAACTGACCAGCCGGAACAGCTGTACCAAATGTCACCACTGCTAAGGTGTAGAACATAACCTGCAAAAAATTTCAAGAAAACCATAAAATCAAAATAAGAATATAACTCATAATGGAGAAAAGAATTATTAATTTATTAGGCATTAAGGTTTAAAATTTAAAATTGAAACATGACCATCAATCCTTCATTAGTCTAATCATTAAAAAGTCCAAATGAACTTTTTTTAAAATGAAAGCATAAAAGTTCCTGGGCAGCAAGATTCGATATGATATTTAGTACACTAATAGATATCATAAAAGAGAACAATAATGTATCCTCGAGTTCTTAGGATCATAACTTCTCATTACAAGATTTCAACAAAATTTTATTGAAACAAAAGATTAAGAGAAGACAGAGATACTCATAGAAAATACAATGAGCAATTAGCAACTGTGGAAGGGAAGAAGACCAACATTCTTTGAAAGTGTTCAATTCCAGCTATTTTGTGGATAATCTACCAAAAAGGAAACAGCAGAATCTTTGGACAAAAGAGGGGAAGCAGCAGATTTTCTTCTTAACAAAACAAGATTATTGCATCTCCTTGGGCTTCAGTCTCTAAGAATTTCAGGACATACTTTTTCCCTTTTTTTTTAACATAACTAGGAAGGTGTTTTGATCTGATTTTGTATTTTTTTTCAGGTTGTTGAGTCAGTGGAGTATTACAGCGCACTTATTTATGTTTGCAGATTGTATGGACACTTTTGTGAGTCTTTCGTACAGTTCTTTTATCCCTACAAAGCAAAATACCACCTTTAGAGTGGACACCTGATCCACCATTGTACTTCTTTATACTCTAATTAATACATATACAATTGTTCTATG
This sequence comes from Bursera cuneata, assembly GCA_026212285.1. Taxonomy (NCBI): domain Eukaryota; kingdom Viridiplantae; phylum Streptophyta; class Magnoliopsida; order Sapindales; family Burseraceae; genus Bursera; species Bursera cuneata. The sequence goes on along the minus strand of JANLJB010030320.1, from coordinate 16,640 downwards.
TTTTCCATCGACAAAAGAATGTGATACATCCTCACTGGTTCTTATCAGAATGATTGCAAAAGAGTTATGATTAGAATGAACTTGAAAAGATATGAAGTGGATAAGCTAAGGTAATCTAGGACTTAAACATTTACAGGACGAAGACATGTAAGTTTATTCCATTTTAAGTCACTTCTGCATCTGGCTCGAGAAAGAAAGTGGTTTCAGCTCGGCTATCAGAATAACATTTCTAAGTAGTTTATTGTGCTTAGTTGCAGGAGTTCCTTATACACGATTAACAAGCCAAAGATATCATGACCAAAATAGCCTAATTTCAAACTGAAAGGTCACTTCATCACCGGCAAATGTAAAACTCTAAGCATGTGCAACATATTTTCAAGAGTTAATGCAGTAAGCTAAGAGAAAAAGCAGCAGTACCAAAAAGGTCAACAAACTTTGAGCACTGTACTCATGAATTGTTTTTGTACTAAACAAATTCCTAATGGCATCATCCTGTGACAACAAATATAAATTTTTGTTAGATTGGTAACCATTAAAGTACCTTGGAAGCAGCATGTAAATCAAGAAAAAATGTCCTGATTTTTAATAATACCTGGGTATTGAAGAAAATAGTTGCAAGATCATTGTATTCATTATCCTTGCTGCAATAAAACTGCAGGCAGCACAGAAACGGATAAGAATACCACAAAACTATACCAAAAATACAGTATGCACAAAAAAAATAGAACACTCAAAAACTTCAAGAAAATATATTAAACAGAAAAACAAATGGTTTCTTTAACAGCAATTGCTCTCACAAATTGTTATAGCATATAATTGTCAAGGTTAACTTTATGGAGAGAAAAAAAGTCCAGTGAATTAGCAAGTTCACAGGAAAGTGTTGATTAAGGTTCAAAATTAATTAAAAATCAAGGACATATTCATTTAACTATTTATTAGAAAACAGCATACGCAGGTGACCATGGTTGAGTTGATTACAAAGGTGAATAACAATTCATGTAGAAGTTCACACATCAAAATTATATGCCCAGTGGATAAGCATGTAAAACCAAATATTGCATACATGCCATCAAGATAACCAAAATGAAAATAATCAGGGCAAATCTTACGTTCACATAATTCCCGTACATTCCTGGGGGCCGTGGGCATTCAATGCCAGAATCAGGATCTGGTGCAGGGCAAGGACTGCATTTTCTTAGAAGTGGTAGCCCGAAGGAGACAAATGATGTTATCAGGGAGATGAGACATGCTTCAATAATCTGTAAAAAATTTCATTCGGAGTAGGGGGGAAGAAGGTTGAAAGTTAAAGATAAGATAACAGCATACTAGAATATCATCAACATATACAACAACTCCATAGCTTACTTTGACTCGATTTCCTTTCTTGTGTAAATAATTTCTACGCCAGGAAGTCATATAAAGAGTAAGTTGGTTGAATAACGCTCCTGAAAAATATAATTAAAAAAATTGATTATAATTCTTTTAAACAATGTGTGACACCAGGTAACAAAGTACCAAAACATACCAAGTAGACCTCCAATAACCCCAATAACTGCCATTGGCAATAATTCTTCAAAAGAATAGTCCTCTTGACCACTAAAATCAAGGGGAACAAATAGTTAGACAGGTAGAAAAAGCTCACGCATAGATGAGTATAAAAGAGCTGATGCAGGTACAGATACTAACTCTGATATGTCCCATATTATGAAGCCGCCTGAGCCAAAATGTCCACACTTTCCACTCTTACACCAACCCATTGCAGTACGCACAACAACAGCCACAATAGCAGATGTGAAAAAGACCCGCCACATAAGTTGACTCCTCCACCTTCAAGAACACAATGCAAATAAACATTAAACAACACATCATTCAAGTATTTAGACATTTCAAATAATAACAAAGACAAAATACTAATTGATTTACACATAAATTTACACAACCATGTTTAAAACTTAATAACAAAGCATAAAGCATCTATATGGTTAAAAGAGTAAAAGAACGTTTCTATTATACAAACAACTACATAATCATCAAAGCAGCTTTGTTACCATGATGTAACCTCTTCCAAAGCAAATAATACACCACCAACTGGAGCTCTAAAAGCAGCAGCAACTCCAGCTGCACACCCACAGGTTACCTTTCAAAAAATTACACAAAGAAAAAAGAGATATATTAAAAGAAATAAGTCAAATGCTTTCATATCTGTCTTAGAAGGTTCAGCATTCAGGTTATTTACTCGCACAACACAAAAAGTTACTCACAAGATCACGGCGATCCCGATCACTCTTGAAAACTTGTAACCACCTTGAACTTAGATGATACTTTGTGGATCCACCCTGAAACATTACATGACAAGTGAATTTAGTCAAGAGAAAGTAAATATAATAAAATTGTAGATACAACATGCTCCAACATGATACGAAGATGTCTTCCAACATAAAGGTCAACAGGAAACATGCTTAAAAAATTCTATAAATGACTACGCCAATACACCGCAGGGGAAGTGATTTAAAGTACATAAAAAATCATTATATGACAATCTTTTAAAAATTCCCAGAATACAACTATAATACTATTAGTTGAAACAAAGAAACCACTGAAAGTCTTCTTAAAGCATTTAAGAAGAAAATTAAGGTTATCTTTTCGGAAACCTATGACACTATCAATGAAATGACTAACCACCATGAGAGTACCACAGTTTAATCAGAGTTCTTGGAACGCGAGTAATTTTATCCAACAGATCCTTACTTGTCCAAGTAAAGAAGCAATACAAGCACCAGTGTGAACTAGAGGCCCTTCTTTGCCTAAAGCTAGACCACCTCCCACCGAACCAATGCTTCCAAATATCTGCATATCACAAAGATAAGAATCAATTGAAGCATTTAGAGTCAAAAAATAATGTAGCTAAGTTATTAGGTTCTTTAATCTTTAATTGGTTTTTTGACAGTACTTTCCTGCTAAGATTCAGTACTATTCATGTGGTTTCGTTGCACCTAGGAAACCTGGAGAAGTCAACATCACTTTATGACATGGTTAAGAAGCCAATAAAGTAAGGACTTCAGGTTTCTCACGATTCTTCCACTAAAGATTGGTTAGCTTGAACAAATTTCTGTATTCGTTAACAGCAAATTTCTCCTATTCTGTTTTAATTAACTTGCTTCTGGTTCACTCTATTTCTCTATTCTAATTGCTCTATAAATTTCTCATCTAAAGCTTTTCGTAAGAATGCTCCACATCTCTTGCATAGATTCTTCTCATAGTTTGTGGCAATTGTTAGAATTTACCTCATCACTTTCTATTCAACATTTTTTTTTTCAGTTTCTAGATTGTAATCTAAGTATTTGACTTTGGGTTTTCTCTTTTCCTTCACTACAGTTTTTCCCAAAATTAATTGCAGGTTGATGATTACAGTTGACTTTGTTGTTAGAAGTAATTTGCTAGCTTTATTGATTGGTATTTAAAAGTTTAATTGGATAAATCACTCCTAAATTCAAATTGAGAACCTTGAGATGGTAACATCAGAAACCCAACAAAATTAACAGCAAGCCAAGAAGTTCCAACACACCTTTCCAATCAAGGTTCTGAAAAGAAGGATACCAGGAATATCAACTCCTGCAATTTTGAATGGCAATCAGCTAACACATGGAACAAATATTAACAAGCAATAATACGAGAAAGCAGATCAATATTGCAGCTTACCATTTAAATAACCCTTAATCTCAGGAATGCCTGACCCTGCTGCTGCTGGTGCAAACTGAGTGATGATATATACAGAAGAGAAAACTAAAGCCAAGTTTATCAATATGTACACCAGAAAACCAGCGAAATATGATTTTTGTATTATAGAAAATGTTAACGTGTACTTCCAGCCAGCAAAGTTCTCAACAGATATATTGATGAAAACGGCAGCAAATGCAGTACCTGAAATCAATCAAAAGAAATAACAAAAAATGACTGAAAACTGTAAATAGTGAAAACATGCGCATTTAATAGAAAAAAACTTAAGGAAAAAAGTTAAAAGCAAAAACTTCTACGTCCAAAGTTTTCGTATGATATTATGCATCTGCTTAATTTATTTTAAAGTAATTCATTGTAAAATCAAGGAAATGCCTCAAATTAGTAAATTCAAATTTTGGTCGACTTCAACATTGCAAAATAAGTTGGTCATTACATTTCATCGAAAGTGATTTAAAATTTTGGCCAAACATATAGTTACCATATATAGAAAAAAATATATATCCGGAAAAAATCGTTTCATACTCAAGAAGTACTAAAAATACATTACAATATTACATCATCTAACTTATTCCTTCAAGTCTACAAAACAATCTTCTTCTATTAGAACAATTATCACTGTATCACCACACAAACGATGAAATAAAGGTGAATATGACGCAGAAGCACAACGCACTATCAGCTTACCAATGCCAATGAGCAAAGCAAAGAACCATTTCACCATCACATGATATCCAACATATAGCCTCCCTCTCCGCGCCTATTATACAATCCAACAAAAATAAAAACAAATTCAAATCACAATTCATTCCAAAATCAAGCTTAAAAATTTACTAAAGAATTAATAATAATAAGTACCAGCTCGTCCCGATAGGCATAATTCTCGATAACTTCATAGTCAAGACTCTCAACACCGTTGCCTCCATTGCTCGTACTCAAGAATCCAATACGTTCATGCTCACCATCCTCCGAGTTCGGTAACCGAGACCAAACCAGCTTCGCCGTTTCAATTCCATTCTGCAAGTGATTCGATAACATAATTGGTTCGCCACTTATACAGATCTCAAAAATCAAACTCCAACCTAGCCTCCAATTCTCCGTGCAGAATCAACAATTATACTACTCTGATCACAAATTGACAACTCGTATCGAATGCTTCGATTAATCGAAAATATCAAAATTTCGCGAGAAAGAGAGAGAACCAAAAAAATTTTATCAGCGGCGAAGAACCGTAAGTCAGCTTCTCTCTCTCTCAATTTTTCTTCTTTTTTTTTTTTTCTCTCTCTCTGTGTCTTGTTGTTTTTATGTCTTTGCGTCGTTGGTTAACATTGACTGAATGTGAAATGAACTCTATTTTGCTTTGCAACGAAGCAGAGATGTGCGCAGGGTTTTAATCACGTACATCTCAGCTAGACGCGAGATTTCTTAGGATCTTGGTTGCTCTATTGATCAACGGTTGGATGTTTAAATAATTGCGCTACTGATGATGTGACATCAGAGTTTATGGGAGATTGTTTGATATGGGTGCGGCGGATGCTAGCTGCTGAGTCTTGAGTGGTACTGTGCTTTGGACTAACTGTTGTGATTAAACGCTTGTGCTTCATTGGGCACGTGGCGACTGAAAGAGAGAGGTTAGATGGAATTAAATATAAGTCATGAGTAATGTATTTATTATTCTAAGTTATGAGAATTAATTAATCTATTAGTGTTATTCCAAAGTCTTGATGATTAGAACACTTGAATTTTTAATTGAGAATGAATGTGTATCAGTATCACTAAGAATGGGTTCAATTGAGGATGACGGATGCATTTGCCTCACCTTTTCGCCTGCAAAATTCATGGTTTATATAACTTTGAATTAAAATTAGTCAGGTACGCCAAAGTCGAGCTGAAAAAGACTCGCCACTTCCATTCATGTCTTAGTCAAAATGACGTGGCAAAATGAACAAGCAAGCATGAGATAGGTTGATGTCAATGTGGGAACAGTATGCTACTATTTATAATGTTCATATTAAGATTTCGTTTGATGTGATCTTAAAATTGAAGAATGAACCATTATTTTTTATTCAGTATATATAATTATGGATACCCAAGTTAGCTTGTGCGCAGCTCAATTAAGTCTTGGATCGGGCTGACGAAAGATTTCTTTTATAACAAAGAAGTCGACCGAGTACTTAACAAATTGGTTCCGTCTAACATTTTGGTTGACAATTGACCTTCCTGTTACCTATAATTAGTTGGAATCAGATCCAAGCTTAATAAAACATTAGACCCTGCTGTGCTCAATTTAGAAATTTAGAAATAAAGTATTAGAAATGAAGAATTGCAAAGTGGAGTCAACTGCTCGCTTTCGGGGCGTCTTCATTGATAATTATAACATTGGGAAACTCTATTTGTTGACCTTTCTGCTACGACATCAGCGTATCACAGTATCCGTTTGTCGAGCAGCCGAAACTATAAAGTGCGTCTAAATACATTTTTATTTCCTTATTTAAAAACTTTCTTTTTGGGTAAAAGTACTCAACTGCTTGCTTTCTGGGCGTTTCATTGAAGTAATAATATTGGGAAACTGTATGGGGTATTGGACCCCAGAAAAATTGATAAATAGTCACATCCCACTTAAATAAAAAACTACCACAAACATCCTAAAAATTAACTACCGTCACTTACAATTGATAAGCTACAGTAAATACAAAGAAAAAGACATAAATAACCTTCACATACCACTTCCAACACTCTGTCCACTAGGACCTTAACAGTTGATTTTTTTTTCTTCACCGACCTCCTTCACCAGCCCCCTCCTCTTCATCCAATTCCTCTGTTTTCCTTCAGTCACACCACCCCAACGACACCGTCCCTCACCTCTCCACCCTCCAACACTACCTCCCTCCATTCCCTTTGCTCCTCCTCCCTCCACTCCCGCCTCTCCACCTTCACTAGCCGCTTCACCCAGTTCCTCATCAACACCTCTACCTACCGCTTCATCACAACCACCTCCCTCCTCTTTCTCTACTCCCTCTCTTCCTCCTCCCTCCACCATGCCTAAAACTGTCGATTCGCTCCCCTCACCCTCCCAGCAGTTCCTCGATGCCGACTGTTCGGAGCCCCCTGTCGCCGCCTTCTTTTAGGTTGCCTTCTTCTGGGAGTACTGGGATCAGTTTGGTGGTTAGTGGTGGGGATCAGTTCAGTCCACCTACACCGCCACCCAGTTTTGCTCTATTCTTTGATTGTCGCTGATGGCCACTGCTTCACTGCCGGTGCGTTCAATTTATGCTGGTTGATTGTCTGTGTTTATTAAAATTGTGATTGGTGTATGATTTGTGAAGTGTAGCAATTTGGTGTTTTGTTGTTCATAGGATTTGTGAAGTTCTTGATTGTTTGTGTTTGTCGGCTGTATTTGGTGGTTTATTGTGATTGAGGAAGTTTGTTTGGTGGTTTGTGATTTGTTATTGTTGTAATATAATTGTTAATTTGTTGTTTGAAATCGGTGAATTTGGAGATTTGCTCAGGGGATTGGTGGCATACCAGGTGCTCGATTTTTTTCCCACCCATTTTTCACTTTCCCTAACCCACAAACACTGCCACTGCCACTACAGCAAACCACACACACGGCCACTGCTACTGCCATTCAAAAAATTATTATTTTACAGTTATAAATCAGCTGCACGATTTTGATAAAAGGTTATTTATGTCTTTTTTCTAGTATTTACTGTAGCATCTGTTTAGTGTAATTAACGGCAGTTAATTTTGGAGTATCTGTGTTAGTTTTATATTTAGGTGGGAGGTAGAAAGAATTTTTCAATTTTTCTAGTGTCTAAAGAAAATACCCGAAACCCTATTTGTTGACCTCTCTACTCCGACACCAGCATGTTACAGTATCCGTTTGTCGGCAGCCGACAGTATAAAGTGTGTCTAGATTGCATTTTTATTTCCTTATTTAAAAACTTTATTTTTGGGTAAAAGTACTCAAAACAAAAACATTAAAAAAACAAAAATATGTTTGTAAAATTTACGGGTATTCAAAGGATTAGAACAACGTAATAATAACGAGATATAAATCCTCTAAAAGAAATATAACTCATAACAAATAACTTTTCATTCCTTTGAATACAATCATAATGACTACCAAAACCAACATTTTGATAACTTTTTATTGCTGCTTTGGTTTTGTGAGCAATATGGTTGGCACAAGAAGCAACAATTGATCAATACAATGTACTACAACACCCAAATTCAAATGGAGGCAGAATTTTCTTTCCTTTTTTTTTTTTTTTTTTTTAATCCTTTTCNACCCAAATTCAAATGGAGGCATAATTTTCTTTCCTTTTTTTTTTTTTTTTTTTTTTAATCCTTTTCCCTTGGCTGTGATATGAGGGGAAGAAGAGTAATACATGCAAGATGGGTGAAGAGACTCTGGAGGGCTGATTAGATATTTGAATGTCCTTTTATTTTGGCAAACTAACAGCGAAAAGAATAAATAGGGGACAACGAAGGAATGTCTGACGCCAAGGAGCAAGGAGAGCCAAGCCTCTTCACTATCTTGTCTCCAGAGATCTTATTATTGAGTGACAGCGGCAACGCTCTTCATTGAATTGAGTGTCTTAATTCTACATTTATCAGATTCTTGTGAGATTCACAATGGTTTCTGAATAGTGGAATCAGATATAGCGAGCTCGGAATACATATCCGATATCGCTTTTGCAAAGAACTGCTTTGCTTGAGGTCTCTTTATCTGAAGGTGAACAATAACAAAGTGAAGACCTGAATATTAGTTCTCCGCAGAAGTATTCTGCACCTCAGAATTTTCTTTCTTTTCATTTATTTAAATAGATAAATAAAACCTGAAAACTTGCCTTAAAGGTTGGAGTGAGCAGACCATTTTCAATTGTGAATGGTTCAAGCACCAATGTCACAGCTTTAACAAATTCGAAACCTCTCAGCTGCAGAAAATTAATCCATCAGCATTTAGTAAAAAGGAAACTTTTAAGATGGTGAAAATAGATTCTAGATTTCAGTTTTATTGAGATGCATTGCCTGTGCTTCTCTTCCAATGGCATCCATGTCAGCCAGGACTGCAGCCCTTGCTCTGGGATCACTACATTGATGCTGTAAATCTTCATACTGCATTCCACATTGCCAGAGATTCATTAGCAATAACACTCATAGATCTCCTAGGTGAAATATGATAACATAACAAGACCAACCCATTAGTGCACAAGTGCAGCATGCCCTCTCATATATTTAATGATACAACCACTTTCTTGATTACAAGAAACTCAAGCAACAAGGTTCTCAAATGCAAATATACGTGCATATAAGGTCCAAGGACAGGTTTGATGTCCAAAAGCCAAGAAGTCAACCAGTCTTTCACCAATTTGAGTACATTTAAGGGCTATCAAGTTTTTCTTTTTTCAACTTTTTTTTTCTTTTTTCTTTTGTTCCCATTAAAGACCAAAACAAACATCACCTTGATGCCTTGGGATTCAGCCCATGCTTTTAGAACATCTTGGTCCACCGAGACAACGGCTACCAGGGAAGAATTCAGGCTGTCACCTAAGGATAAAAACATCTACAATGTCAGCAAGCAAAGGGTGAAAACAGAGAGACAATGTGTTGCAACACCTTATTTTCTTACCATAGACAAAGCACTGGCTGACATACTTGCATTTGGCATGTAAATTCTCAATTTTCTCAGGAGCTATGTACTCTCCCTGTGCTAACTTAAAAATATTCTTCTTCCTGTATCAGTAAACAAGATTTTTAAGTGAAAAATTCGACAGATGTCCATGCTCAAAGATAAGTAGCTTGCTCCAAGAACTACTCATGGAAATTAAATAGAGGTTAGCATTTATTCTAACATAAGCTCACACAAGTTTATGTTCGATAAAAACTTGATATACATATTATTAAGGTGTTTAAACATCCTCAAAACACGGAGAGAAGAAAAAGAATTTTACTTTATGCACATAGATTCTTAACTTTGATGAAATGGCAAAGAAAACTGTGCCTTTTTAATTGCTAAAACTTCAAAAATGATTGAAAATAATGCCACAAAATGACAGAATAAGAAATTTACAAAACAATTATCCGTTCTTAAAGAAACCTAATTTCCGCCGCTTATGCATAAACTAAAAGCCAAGTGATGCCACAACTAGGGATTTCACTTCTCATAGCAGTGGGTAGCTCAAATGATGGGAAACCATATCAAAAGAAAAAAAAAATCTCTGATCTCAAGGATCTGCCATATTACAAGTTTTATTCCAAGCTTAAGTAATATTTCTCCCAGTGCCTATACACAATATGAACCACAAATATGGAGTAGCAAACATTCAAATTCATCACCTATCCATTTAGGATGTTAGGATCTCACCTGTCAATAATCTTTAGACGACCTCCAGGTAACCACAATCCTATGTCTCCAGTATGAAGCCATCCATCTTCATCAATAACTTCTTTCCTATCCAATTCATTTGTAATACTAGTATCATTTGGTTTCTTAACAAATCAAAAGATCGAAATGAAACAGTCAATGTGTAAGGTAAATACGTCTGCACTTTATCTTTATAATAGCCCTTGAAAACAATCGGACCCCTAACACATATTTCACCACGAGGATATGGCTGATCATCAGATGTATAGTTCATCTCTGGGACATCCACAAGCTTGATTTCTAAAAATAAAAGCAACAAGAAATTATGAACAAAGCCCAATAATCAAAGGAAGGAAAAACCTCTAGTACTGGTGGCCATTTTGTAAACTTGTTCCACTGGCTATGCAGTATACAAGCCAATTACTCACCACAAGCTGCATTAGGACAGCCAACATGACCAGAAAGGTTGTCACCCTCATCCATAGAACTTATAAGACATGAAGTCTCAGTCATTCCATATCCTTCAGATACCTGGCCACCAAAGCAACTGCAAGCAATAACACATTTGCATGTCTGAGAGAGAAGCCTCAACCTCTTTGTAGGAGCTGAATATGCAGAAAGCAGTAAACTTACATTTTCAAGAAGTCCAGGACATCAGGAGATAATGGTGAAGCACCTGAAGCCATAAAACGAACTCGTCCTCCAAGTTTTTCTCTTATCTTGTTGAATACCAATTTGTCCCACATGGGAGATGGATTTTTTCCTAAAATGTTTGATAAACCATACATACATAAATGTGAGATCTTTTTTCTTTTTTTGGGAAGAAAAAAAAAATTCACAATTGAGGTTCCTCCCTACTGTATCATATTTCTTTTACCACTCAACAATGCTTGCTTCTTAGAGTTATAGGCAGCATTAAAAAGTCTCTCCCTTAGTGCACCAGATGTCTTTACAGCATTTGTGATGCTGGAGAATCAAAATTTTCACCCCAGTTAACCAGAGAAAACTAATTGCAAACAAGTAAATAATTTTAGCACTAATGTACAGAGTCTTCACCCCGCATATATTCTATTATACAGACGAGGAACACTGCAGAATATGGTGGGTCTGAGAGCTGCCATATCATCCATCAACTTCATGTTGTCCTGGACACACAGATTAATGGAGTGATGCAAAGCCAATTCACTGGTTCAAATCAAAGTAATTTCACATCTAGAAAACAAATATATACCAAAGGTACAATTACTGTTTTACAAATATGGATGAACGATTCAGTTGCATTACAGAATTAAACTTTGTTAGATTGCATATAATTATGTTAGATAAGATAGCTGTTATTCAGAAGGGCGCTAGCGTGCACAAAATAATGCTCAGAAATATAATATTATTCTTAAACTAAATGCTCATAGACAATATAAAGGCACCAATTAACAAAATATTACAACCATGAGACAATTTTGTAAATCAGTTAGGCCACTAACAACTTTGCTCAGTAATTCAAAATTGTAAAGCAGAAAAACTAATGCTTGAACATCAGTTTCACAAACTTTTAAAGAGTAACTTACACGATTCTCCTATCTAAAGGAAAACACTGAATTAACAACAGTTTAAAGATAGAAAGAAAAGGTATTTAGGTTCAATCTCATACCCCTTGGTAAAATCCAACAGCGACCCCAAAATAAACTGTCATCACTTGGTTCGCCCGTTCATATATATGTGCCAAAGGAAGGTATGATATGTAACTGACAATTAACAAGTATTCAGGAAAGAGGCACGAGTAGAAAACAGGACGAAATAATAGGAGCAAAAACCATGTATAAGACAAAGAATACTAGCACTTACACATCTGAAGGGTAGAATTTAGTAGCAATTGTAGCTCCAGCAACACTTGCAATCAAGTTCCCATGAGTCAATACAACTCCCTTGACAAAGTTCATAAAATGAAAAAGAAATCTTCATATACAACACCAAAAGCTGTTAAAATCAATTAGATGGGGACTAAAAATTCAAAACGACAAGAGTGCAATGTACCTTTGGTGTCCCAGTTGTACCACTTGTATAGCAAATTGTTGCAACATCATCAGGCTTTGGTGCACAAAATGGCTGAAGGCTACTGCAGCCCTAAAAGGAAGCCATTCACATGAGGGAACAATTATTTTACTTAATTATAAAGAATAATCAACTAATCTTGCTTTATCATTACATAATCCTCACACTAAATTCTAATCAAATAGAGACTCTAATTATATTGATGCACTTCTCCAAAGAATCGAATCATGTGCTACAAACTATTAATTGCTTGAGAAAATAGAAGGATATGTAGTTACCTGACTTAGTAGTTTCGAGTATGTTACAACCTGAACCCCAGATGAAGATGGAAGAGATGGCACTTGATCATCCATTCCTCCAACAACCTGTGCAATTGAAAACCAGGAGAACATTTCTGAGAAGTTGGTGAATCACGAATGATGTGTTTTTCATCTTGTTAACATATTCAGTTAATAAAGATAAGGCGCTTTTTCATACCACAATAAGACAGACAGTTGGCATCTCTGCCAGGAAGCTCAGCAACTGCAAATTGCAAGTGATAAGATCCAAGTATTTGTAGAAGAAAATCGAAATACTAAATTTAAAAAGACGGTAGAATTAAAATAAATGTGAGACGCAAAAGAATTGGTCGTTAAAGCAGTAAGTTATGATGTATTATGTAGCTTCTTTTATATGATAGAAGTTCTGCTGTATGAATTAGAGATCATAAGGAAACACGGTATCTAGTACATGTATAAGAAGAATGTTATTTTAGTTTTAACCCTCAGCCAATTGAACAGGATATAGAAAGGGAAATTTTCAATTACCTCGTGCAGAAGCAGAATATCACAGTGTAGTTAGAAGAAAAAAATACAATTTACATATAAATGAAACACAAAGTGTTGTTCTCTTGTTTTTTTAAGCAAGAAATAGACAAGGCATATAGGGGCTATAAATGACTTTTTTTTCTTGGTTCATAGACAAGAGATAGACGACTCCAGATGAACATGCTTAACAAGAAGGAGGGTTGTAAAGGATATTGTAAACACATTAACAAAAGGCATAATAAACCATGATTTAACAACAAATTCTTACGACCCATATAGAATCCATTGACACTACTCAAGATATCACCTACAAAATTCTCCCAAATTCCATCATGTCAATATTCACAAAAACTGTATTACCAGGCAATACTGGAACTACAAAGAATTTTATGTAGATTACATCCATTAAGGAATATGGTAGCAGAAGTTTTTAAGCTATAGATCTATTATTACTAAAGCTTAAACACATTCTTTGGCATCATGGGAATCCCAAAAGGCGCATAAACTGAACTTACTGAATTCAATGTTTGAAGGACACAAAATATGGCTCGTACAGAAGCATGATTTACAATGTACTTCACCGCATCTGGACCTGTAAAGAAACAGAATCTGACTTAGATGCAGAAAGCTCAGTCGGACCAGGCAAATGTCCAACTAAAGTTATATGTGTGACCAGTAACAGACCAAGAGTGTCATATAGAGGAACAGATATGTAAGAATATGCAGAGCAGGCATGATCAACAATGAGCCACTCTGGTCTATTGATGAAATATAATCCAATTGAAGATTCCTGTTAGAAAAAATCATAACCAGATGTTAAGTGACAAATGATCTAGGAACATCGACCAAAGATTAATATAACATGCTAAAGGCATTGAAGACAACATACCAATTACAAAAGAAAAAGTCATTAATCACAAATCAGTAAACCATATTGTCATTATTCAGATACTCACCTTAGGGATTCCATGATAAAGTAGGCCAGAACCTATAGCTGTCCGAGCAGTACCAGCTTCTCCATATGTCATCCATTTGTACCTGAAGAACAAAGGGAACACAAATTGGAGATGAAGCTTCAACAAGAAATTGCAAACTTTATTTAGATAGCTGCATTGATAAATTAAGACTTACTCTCCAACTGTTCCATCAACCCGGATACGTGTACCTAAATATTTGTAATCTCTGAAAGTATCAACCGAGCGCCTAGATTACGAAGTTAAAGGACACCAGTAAGCACACTTCCAAGTGAAACAAATTCTGAGGTATAGTATTGACCATACGAGATATATACTAGTGGTAAATAAAGTTTGGCCGGGTAAATGGGAATGCTCACACAAAATTGTCATGCAACGTAGCAATTTCAGGATGATCAGGGAATCTACTCACAAGCTTCAAGGGGGAGCGAGCAGATCTGCAAAAAATTGAAGGAGGACACTAAAAGACCAAAAAATATATATCTATACATATCTATATTTACCATGGTAACAAACAATCTACAGCAATCGCCATGAAAGTCATGATTGCCCACCTGTATACATTCCATTTTCCAGAGTTCAGTTTCTCTGGAAGCACAACACTGTACCCCTGCTCTGCTCAAAATTAAAATGCAGAAGACCATATTTGCTTATGAGAATATACATATATATAAAACATGTGCATAAAAACAGTAAAATAGCAACAGATGTATGCAAAAAGAAACAAAAAACTCATTTGTGACGATCGACAACAAAGTATAATATCATAATTCCTGTTATAATTGAAATTCAGAAGAATTTTTTTTTTGAAAAAAATCAATACTGATTAGTTATGTATCCATTCGGATTTTCTTATAACATTAGGGAAACACAATTTGAGATTGAAATCCAAGAGTCGTTCAGGAATTTACAGTCAATAGTTAATAGTTCCAATTTGTCCTGAATTTTGGGCTTTTGTGATTGAAAATACACATTCCATAATATAAAACCGGCCTTTTTTTTTTTTTTTTTTTTTTTTTTTGGGGNCATTCCATAATATAAAACCGGCCTTTTTTTTTTTTTTTTTTTTTTTTTTGCGGGAACACCTAAAGTACCTCAATCTTTTGTATGTTCACCGAGTTCTAAACTAAGGGTTACTAAGTAATCACTACAATGTAGCCAAGAAACTTGTTGGATATAATTATATCCCAATTGGCCTCGTAGTTGGAATCAAGAATCTTAATGCACATCCTGTCCAACTTAATTCTTAACAAATTTCTAATAACAATCCCATATATCTTCATCAAAGAAAAACTATTAAATCTAGAAAACAATGCGTTAGAAAGGATAGAAAACCTCTAAGAGAGCAACTTTCTTTTTTTCTTATCTACATATTATGAGCTAATTTTTGCTACACAACCTAGCTCATATAAGATCACCAAAGAATGGAATCACCCACTATCTCTTTGGAAGAACATATAAATAAAGAACATACCCAAACAAACTTCACACTCAATAACAACTTCCAAAAAGATATAGAATATCCACAGCAAAAAATTATATATATATTTGATCAAATTCTTTAGGGCCATCTTTAGAATCATTGAATTCTATTTTTAAACTAGCTTTTTTCGTTTGTCATGTAAACAAATTCTTTTCTAGCACTTAATTTATTCCACATAGCTACATATCCAACTTCTCAACACTTGAGATAAAGAGAAAGACCAAACAAAATTCTTTCATGTTATCAATGTTCCTAACCAATAATTCAACTAACAAACAGACGCAATCCAAACCCAAAGATAATCCCAGCCCATGCCTTAAACATTTAAAATAAATAAATAAAAAGAACATTTGATTTACTGTTTATTGCTGTTAGGTTTGTTTCACTTATCTCAATAAGCCCTAAAGCATCCACTAAAAATGCTAATTAGATCATTGGCTTCGATCAAATTCACTTCTAAAGTGCGTTTTGGGACCCCTGAAATCACTCCAATTTAAGAAATAATAATTTGTCCAGCAACGCCTCGCATAATAAGACACGCAGTACTTGGAACCAGGTATTTTAGTTTTTAATCAAAAGACAAGTGACTCTACAGTTCCATTCCGTGCACGAAAAATATTCTACTTCTACCAATTAAGGTCGAAGTCAAACAAAAGCCGTCAAAAGTTGAAAACTACACAAAAAGGCCCTAGCTTTTCAAGACGCATATAACAAAAGTTCATTCAACGACTTTCGATATATGACCTACACGACCATCACGCAAGGAGATCACAGAACAAGCAATAAACCACTACAGAAACTCAGCTAAGCACACTAACGTAGAGAAACAATAGAGGCGGTTTACCAAGGATGAACTCCCCAGCGGTGGGATTATGACTGAGCTGCGAAGCAGAATCAGCCGAGGTGACGAGGTGGCCACGAATGGCCTTCAAACGACGTTGAGCCGTGGTTGAAAAATCCATAACTAGACTATTTTCTCCGCGTTGGTTTGAATGAAGCTGATATCAAAACGTTTCTGTTTGTTTCTCGTGAATTCAATTCGTTGCGTCAAAATGAATTAGAGAGAGAAAATAAGGCACGCTTTTTAAGGAGGAAAATATTGATACAGTTGAGAACTTGAGATAAAGCGTCTGTTAATGGAAATTACACACACACACACACACACACACACACACACACACACACACACACACACACACACACACACACACACACACACACAC
>JANLJB010030319.1:0-23069 GCA_026212285.1 Bursera cuneata | reverse complement strand
ATACTTAAATTAATAGCATTTAAAGTGTAAAAATGATATTTAAACTCATAATAAATATACACTTTTAAGTGCTTATCAAAACTCTAACAAGTTTCTATAGCAGATTCAAGATCAGCTCCTGAATGAACAGCCTGTGGCATGACCATACAGCAAAAAGAATTTTGCAATAAAATAGAAGAATGTAAAGAATCTTGAAATAATAAAATAAATAGCTATAATTAAATGTCATATAATTAATGGAAACTTGACTAAACTAAAATATTTCAGATAGTTAAATTGAAAAGAAATTGAAGAAGAAAATCAGATCATCACATTAAAAGCTATTCACCTTAGAATACATTTTCAATAACTTTATCTAGTAGCCACCAACATGATCCACCAAGTAAGCATCCACTGTTTCACAAAGGTGTAGATTTAATAACAAGTAATTTAGCCTATTCCCAGGTTCAATTCATCCATTGATCCTAAATTCTGTTTGCAAAGGCTTAAATAAAAAATCTGAGAGCAAAAGTATCTTTTAATACATTGGTTCATGGGTTAAACTCATTCTTAACCCTTATATGAAAATTCAATTTAAACTTTGGAAAAATACACAACAGATATTAATTAAAAGAATATGTGACTTTTACCAATTCAAGTTATCTAGGTCTTCTAATATTTAAAACCGTCCAAGTTGAGGATAAAAACCAAAAGCAAAGGAAAAAAAAAAAAAAAGGTATTTTCATCCATGAAAAAATTCCAAGTTTACATTCTATTGCTTGTAAGGATAGCCCCATAGGATAGTAACCTGCCCATGATTGACAAAAAGCTTGCCTTTTGCTAATTGCTAAATGAAGTTAAGAGCGAGTACCCCATTGGTTGACTTCAACTACCACTATAATGATAGTAGAAGTCATAGCAAGACACAACTTTAATATCAGATGACTGAATTTTTATTTTCATTAAATAATATGGAACTCCCATTTAAGTTGGAATCAGCCAGCATCACCAAATGTTAGTTGACAAGCATGAAAAAGAATACAGAAAGGAAGGAGTGCCATGTCCATATTGTATTTAGTACCTTTAGTGTCTTCAAGTACATTGTAAGGTCACGGATGAGACCTTCTTTAGCATCAGTCCTGAATTGAGGCTCCGAAACAATTGGACGGTCATAACTTGCAAGCTTTTGTTTTGTGAGACCATTGCCATTTAATGTTTGCCAATAGGCATCTGTCTTGAAAGCACATCTTACGAAATTTAAGAGGGACTATAGCAAAAGAAACCATTAAAAGATTGACAATGAATGATGACTCTGTATTTAGTTATCATACCTGCACCTTTCTAGTCTAGCCAGTTAAATGTAATTCTATGACCTGGTATCTAAGCAATTTTGGGTCTTCTCTTAAATTATTCACCGCAGACTTGGGTTAACAAGCTTAAATGGTCAAATGGTTTTAAAAAAAAATATTGCAATTGAATCAACACCAACAAGAAATAACCAATATCTTAAAGGGACTTAAAGATCAGTACTATAAAGTTAAGTTTCTCGAAAGTAGCCTGAACACTTTATCTTTTGACATTTAATGTTCAAACTAGATGTGTTAAACGCGCTGTTTGTAAAATATTCCATCGATTGTTATACCTCACAAACGCGCTGTCATAGGACTACTTTGTGGCCCTCCCAAGGAAATTCCCTTTGACAGTTGACTTTGAAGCTCTCTCAAAGCATCATTAAAATCTCGCCGCATCAAATTATTGGATACAGAAAAGTATCATTACCAGATTAACTGACATTTATCTAAGGATGTATCAGAGCTATAATCAGTCCCGTGATCCAATGTACAATAACTCAATATGAGTTTGATACCAAAGAATAGTTATACATCCACAAAATAAAACTGATGATATCACCCACTTACACGTTCTTAGGCTAATGCATTCCATCAAGCATTGGCTAGCTAAGTTAAACAAATGTCTGTCAAGATAAAAGCTGGAAATACCTTAGACCTACCACTGGTAGATTCAGAATATGGGGCAAGGGAGAAATGCCAAAGAGAGCGAACATTTTGAATTTAATGTTGTGAGCCACAAAGCTATTTCATACTGTTATGGTATAACACTGACATAAAAAATAAAAGGTATATCTAGTACTGCTAAGCTTTCCTAGATGATATGTAAAGGACTTCCCTGATTCCCAAAAAAGTCAAGACTTTGTACAGAAAAATAGTAAGAATAATGTTCAAAATTAAAGACATAATGTAGTTAAAATGGCTGCCCAAAAGTAATTGAGGATTTGTTCCACCTATTGGCACCATATGCTCTAATAAACACTATAAGAAGCATAATTGGTGAGTCATAACAATAATATACTTTATAACATAATCAAATCTTGTATCTAGGAGCCAAATTACATATACATATGGTCTGATGACATTAGAAAAACAAAATATACCACCTGCTGCTGTTGTGGTGAGCTTTGTGGCCTGCCCTTACTTTCCCAGATCTGAAATGCCTTGCGTTCAATTAGATCCTTTGGTATGGTTGGATGACAATTTGCATCACTCTCAGGTATCTCGATTCTATAATTGCCATGGTTTAATTTTAACCTAAAAAGAAAGGAAAATAAATTCATGAACATTAAAATGCTTCAAACACCCAATATAGCAAAGAAGCCTAAGCTTGTAGATAGAACAATTATAACCATCTGTCATGACTGCCATCCTTCAAGACAAATTCTATGGCGTGTATCCTGGGATCCCGCAACTCAACATTGACCACATATGATTCTCCACTCTACAATTTAGACAAAATTTTCATTATTCAATGTGATTGTGGACCTCTACTTTGCGCCAAGCTAGTAACATCCAAATAAGCTCATAGAAAATAAAATGTGAAATGAAAATAAACCATCACAAATGGTGTCTGCAATGCACCTGGCTTAGGATGTTCACCCAGGATGAACCAATTCCTGTATAAGGATATATAAATCTCAAAACTTTATTGTACGAGCAAATCAACCATACATTAAAAAAATATAGTCGTGATATTGGTTTTACGTATTTCCACGGTAAAGAAAACCCCAGTGAAGAATCGAAGTCCGCTTGCAATTTTTAAGCTGAAATTCAACTCTTACATTGCGTCCAATAAAAGATCCAGAAACATTAATCTAAGGACTCAAAATAACATATTAAAAAAAATCAATACTCTCTTCCAAATTAACCAACAAAAGAAGTAATTTTACACAATAATAAAAGCCACTACCTGAAGCTTCATCCCTTCTACAAGTTCAAAATGATGGACCCGAGCCATGCTAACTGTTATTGGAACCAAAACGAAGCACAAGACTTAAAAAGACTCATCAAGGTATCAAGCAATATCTCTTAATATACGAGTCCAAGAGTTGAAAAAATTACGTGCACAATTACTAAAAATTTCATAAATGGCAATAACAGAGCCTTGCTATAAGTCTAAAATTATGCAAATAAAATTATTAGTCGATTATTGTCAAATCAGAAAAAGGTGCAAGTCGAGTCAGAAAGGTCTATAAAGAAAAAAGGAACAGAAAGCTAGGGTTTCTTACTGAGGCACCTGTTGGTATCCGCGGAACTGACATGCCACTCGACGATGGAATATCTGAAAAGATGAGGAGGAATTCGATTCCTTCCAATTATTGAAGCATCTGCGAGTGAAAATTTGATACGCACTGAGAAAAAGTGCTAGATTCATCACCATTGATGATAGGAATTGCAGAGAAAAAGAAGAGAAAGCGGCTCAAAATTAAATTAAAATGACGCGCGCTTTGATGTGAATCGGGTATATATATACGAAATTGGCGCTTAATTTCCGTGTGGGGGTGGTTAATACGGTGCTTTTAAGTTTGTTTTAACATTTAATCTTTGGTACATTCGAGCGCAACTGAAATCGCGAAAAGCGAGATTGTGTTACCCGTAGATAATTAATTTTTACCCATAATGACGTAATAATTTAATTCTATTGACAATTACATACACCAAATTTACAACTCATCAATGATAAGTAATCCTCAATTAATAATTAAAAGTTGATTAGTTGGTGATATAATAAGTACATCGTATAGAGGTTAATCAAGATCATAATAGGACACCGGTAACCCCTGTAAGAGGTGCGGCAACTTAAAATTGATCTGAAGGACAAAGTATAGAGCCAAATTTTCGAAGTGAAAAGGTCTCAATTCTCGAGAATTATCGACAATATACAAAACCTAATTTATTTCTACGACTAATGCCCCATTTAAAGTTGTGCGCAACATAAAGTGTCCGCATGAATAAATACGAATTACGACATAAATTCTTAGCCAATCTCCTTCATCGTACTCGGAAAATTAAAAGGAAGAACCAAGAAAAATCAGCTAATAAGCATGTGCGGCCTCAATGTATCATCAAAATAACTCCAGGTTGAGGGTTTTACAATTTATGTTCAATCTCCCACAATCGCCCAACTTCTAAGAGTAGTTAAACTAATTTCCCAGTTTCTTCCACGCCACTACCACTAGCAGGCACACAATCTCCTATATCTTATTGTGAGAGTAGCTTTGAGTCGCATGCCACTATTTTCACCCGACTAACACTCTCCTGAGTATCCTCATTTTTGAACGTTGCATCTTGCAAGATGAAGGTCCAAACATTGTCACAGAACCTGTAGGTGTGCAGATGTCCCTGTATAATACCAGACAAATAAAAGAAATAAAAAAATTGGGTAAAGTCAAAGACAAAAGCTAACAGTCCAGCCTAAGAACGCAATCTCTGTGTATCAAATTAGAAAAACACATTGCAAACTGTTCCTCATTCAGATAAAATGCCACAAAAGTAATGCAAAAACGCATTGACATAAAAATCAATACAAGAGCTAAATAGCCAAAAAGTGAAATCCTAAAACTAGGAACAGCCTCATGATGAGATGCATCACACTACTTGGAACTTATGAAAAAACTAAAAAAAATCTTTCCTTATCTGAGAAGAGGTGGGTAGCAATCACCACATTGGCATTTTACAACAGTTTAACAATTTTATAATACAGGGAGAACTTATGGATGAACTATACACACAATAAAATTCTAGTCACAGAGTACATATACATTTTACTGAAACTTTTCTGATTACGAAATTAAGTATTCCTATTGAAGATGTCAATAAATCACTTAACCTATAAGTTTAAGCTTGTAGATATGTGTCAAACTTTGATATTTGAACCTTTATCTAATACACTCCTCATGTGGAACGGTCTCACATTTTTATTTCTTATATGTGGTCCAAGGCCTCACATGTCATTTGCATATGACCCAAATATTTAATAAGCACCAAGGGAATTCGAACACTAGGTCATTAGGTTATTTAGACTTTAATATCATGTTAAAGAACCACTAGGCTTAAAAACTTAAACTCGTAGATAAGATTCCAACTCTAGTACTTGAAGCTCTTTTCTAAAAAAGGATTTAGAGCACAAACATAGAATTCAGTAGTAATAGTCACTGCAACTATATGCAGAATCAACAATAAATAAGAACTAGCAAAGACACATCTGCTAAATGCTGGTTAGACCATTAAATTTACTTAACTGCAATCATTGCAGAAATCATATATGATATACCCAAGTAGTTCATAGCTTCTTCGTAATTTGGCAGGTACAGCCTAAATAAGTCGACAATAGCTGCAATCCGGAGCATGTCCAAATTTACCATCCTATTAGCAGCCAGTATTCGTGCATTTTCCAGGCATTAGGCATGACAATTAATAAATTCCATGCTATGCTCATGATCATCTACCTACAACTCCCCAATCAATTTAATTGCATAGTAACGTATAATCCACTGGACATCACATGCCATTTTATCTCAAAAGCCTAGGTGCTAATCCGAGGAGAATGGATGATTCTCTTGATACTAACATATGTTAACTCTCCTAAATGCACCATTTAATTTCCCAACTAATCTAGAGGGAATGTGAAATAAATACTATAAAAGAGAGAACTTGGAACAGTACAACTATTTTCATAAGATCTGCAAGCTGATATTTATCAGCATATGCTATTGCCAATCATAGAAACGTCACCCTTACACACCACCCAAAAAAGAAAAGAAAAAAAAAAGGAAACAAAAAATCCAAAAAAAAAAAAGAGAGAGACAAATGACTCTACAAAGGCAAAAGGTAACAAGAAAGTAAGAGCTCAAATTCCAAATAATTCTAGCATCTATGACTGCCATGACACTGGTCATACTAGCTAAAATGGTTGTTAATTCCAACAAGAACATTGTCCTTGTCAAAAGAAAAAAAAGTAGTTAGACTCTTTTCTCGTCAAGAAAGATTTGAAATTAAGATAAGTAAAGTTGGATGTCTGAAACATACATAAAATTTAGTAGAATCACAATAATGGCAGATGCATAAACCTTGAAAACATTGTTAATTACCCACCACCTCCACCTGTGATCAGTGGAATTATACACTGTACTCATATAATATTCACACCGCAAAATTTCTATCAGATCTCAGAATATAAGAATAAAAATAAACCCAACAAACTGAAATACAAATCACATCTTGCATCATTGCATGCACAAGTACCCTGTGATAGCCAGCATAAAAACTTAACTTATACGCGAATAATTCACTTGCAAAGACCAAATTTGTACCAACACACGTGTACAAAAAATTATCTAAAGTAATTATATTAGAACATAACAATGATCTTTAACCAAAAACATACCTTAATGGAGACCTTGCTCTTCACTTGAGTTTCCAGTGCTTCGGTCATAGACTACAAAGCAGAACTCCAAAATCAAACCAACCAAAAACATATTCAAACAGCCCGTTCATAGATATTACTATAACCGTACCTTATCGAACTGGACAAGAACCTGGATAGCCAGCTCGGGAGTAAGCGTACCGTTTTGGACCATCTCGTCCAAAGTCTCGGTCAGGCACATCCCGATCGTAGACCTCCGGTACAGCTCAAACGTCGCCATTCTTCCTGTGATCTGTCAACGCAATCTACATTTAAGTCAAGATTCAAAAAATTATGAACATGCAATTGCTCATACTAGAACAAACATAATTCTATAAATAAAAAATTAATAACAATTGGGTGAAGAAATTGAAGTTACTAATTGGAGGTCACGTGTTGTGACTGTTGGCGGTGGTGGTGGGAATGGTGAGTACTGGTTTAACGTTTGCTCTGAAGAATTTTTGGGCGGAGAGATTTGGGGGCTTTTTATACCTTAGTTTTTGTAGATGGAGGTATATATAGTCGCGACAGATTTGGGGATAATTGAATTACTATTATGGCCCCCTGAATCCTGACATCATGTTTCACTTTGTTAAAATGCGTGTAAGCCAGGCCTTGTTTAATGTTTACGACGTATAATGGGCCAAAATACGGCCCATTAAGTGATGTAGTATTCTATAACTCAAATAATACCCACTTTGATTTACTTTTACCCAATTTGCGCCTCGTAATGTTTTAAGTATAATATTATACATCCTAATTAAGTTTATATGATCCTGACTTTTGTATTATAATATTTCAATTTATTTCATCATTTACATGATAATTATAAATTATTCTAATATTATTTAAAATCTAAAGAGTAAGAATAATCTTAGGAAATAAATATTATATTCAGAGGTGATATCTTCTAGTTTTAGTTTTTAATCATTTATGTCATCCAATCTAATGGTGTATATTAAAAATAAAAAATTTATATAATGATACACTAATTCATTAATTTTTTTTTTCATACTACTGAATTAATATAATTTATTAATTAAAATTAAGTCAAACTTGGAGTTAAAATTTTCCAAATTCATTATCCTAATATTTTATCGAACATTATAATGAATTTGAGGATTTAATAATTACGTCAATTCTTCATTCTGGAAGTTCAAGTGCTTCACAGTGACCCTCTTTTTTTTGGTACCAATTACCAAAGAGCCAAGCAATGATCTATAGAATGCTTGGCAATGATATGTCTGGTATTCATAGCATGTAAATTGATAACTTCGTTTAACAATTGCATATAAATTTTTTGCCTTTTAGATTTTTTCATAGTAAATTGTTTTTACTCTATTTAGATCTCAGGAGTCCTAACCTCACTTACGTTTTAAAGTAGCTTGAAGATAACCAAAATGGGATTAAATTCATATAGTGATAAATAAATTAAATTGAATTTTATTTGCATATAATCTTCATTTTTACTAAAATAATAATGGTAAAATGTTATTCCATAATGCATGGCACGTGGCAGGCTAATAGCTGCCACGTAGAGGAAACAGCACAAACGTGTAAACCTGAAGGCGTTCTCAATTGGCTGACTAGAGTGTAGCACCGTACAGAAAACTAGTATAAAGAGAGAAAAACTTCCGAAAGAAATTACGAAGAGTTGCTCAAGAAGGAAACATGGAGGAGATAAAATATTCACCGCCATTAACCACAGCTAGGAACACTGCAACGAAGAGAAAACAAGAAATGTCAGCAATGTCACACATGAAGAAACATTGCCTATTCTTCACAACTTCATTGCAGGAGGGTTTTCGCTATATTAAAGCCTCGTTCATTGGTCTGGTATGAAAATTACAAATATATATTGTATAGTTTTAGGATTTAATCTTTTTTTGCTGTAAAGTGCATGGTCGCAACATGCATCTATGTAATTTTCTTCATTGTTTGAAATTACAAGTGGGAGCAGGCAAAGAAGGCGATGGCCAGAAGTGAGAGGGAAGCCACCGAAGCTGAGCTGCAGACAGCCAGGATGCAGGTTGAAGCAGCAGATGAAGCAGAGGACACCAAGAAGAAACTCGATAAATCTATGTAAAATCTTCTACTTATCGGTATATGCTGCCTTTCTCAGTGCAACTTATAAATTTGCACAATATATTTTTTTTCCTTGCTGCTGTAATTAAGAAGATATTGGCTAATTGTTGCTTGAGAGTATGCATATTAAGCCGATGCAAGCCCACTAAGATGGTGGGCGGCGAATAACAAACAAAGTTGGTTGTAACTTGGTTTCAGTTGTTTGCAACCATTTTTAGTTTTGAAATTTGAAGCCAATTAGTAGTTATAATCTCTAATTAAATTGATCATTATCTATTAACTTAATCGTTTCTGTCAAATTATCTTGTTTTTTTGGGAAATTATATTCTCTCTCGAGAAATTTCGCTTTAGGGAGGGATCAATAAGTCTTCTGTGGAAGGTAGCATCAGTGGTTTCACTTTTATTGCTGCTCATACGAAAGCTTCAAATACATAGAGAAGTTAATTAGTATTGTACATGCATTAATTCTAATAACTTTAGCTGAAATAAATTCTAATATTGTTCTTTGTCGGAATCAGAAGACGGGGGCCCTTCTAGTCGAATATAGTCGTACATGATCCCGTTAAAAGGGCCGTCGTGTATTGCTTGTGTCAAAAAAATGGTGTTATCCCCAGCCACAAGCTCAGCCCCTGCCACATCGACGTTGTATAGCCTGTAGAGTCCATGAATTCCATGCCTTGCAATTGCATTATCATGCCCAATTTCTTTAGTTGTAAATGTAGGATCTGCTTTCGAGTTATTTACCCGGACCTTTAACAAAACGTTAAAATTAGCTAGTAAGGGAGTCATGAAAAGACCTCAAACAATAGAATTAGTAAAGAAGAGTACTCTATGACTGAATAATACATTATAAGCTCCTTACCTGCAGTTCTGCAACATTGGCAGTTGCAAGGGCTAATCGAAGTTTATAATTTCCACCCTGAGCCACATTGTCAAGTTTGAAATTGATTTGCCACGTAGTTGCCTCGTATGTGTTATCATCTTTTTTCCTGCATTAATTTAAACTTGGTTAGTTGAGAATCACCTATGTCTAACATCAAGCTTATTAGTTGAAGTTGATCAGAAACTTTTTGGCAAGGGTCTCGTTGATTGACAATGTCAATATATATAAACGAAAGTGAACATGTTACGACAGCAGAGAATTGTCAATATTTCTGGGCTATCGTCGCCCTTTTATGTAAATAAAGGTCTTAAAAGTGGACGGTTTTCTTTCGAACATGTTTGCGGGTAACGATTATTTTTCATTGTTTTTTTTAGGGTAATTGATTATATGGGTAAGTGGGAGGAACCAAACCTTGTAACTTGGGCGAAGAACCAATCCTTTGTGTAGTCACTAGCTCCGATTGTGTAAACTAAATCGTTTTCCGGGTATAACGATGTGTATCTTTCCCATAACCCATACTGCCTAAATCTGCTCATAGGAAGGTAACTATGATGTAATATTACATCAATTCACTAATCTCTCCATAACATTGTTGAGTGAGTTTTCTGAACGGAGAGCTAACCTGTCAGGATGATTAACATAAAGTTTATTGATGTATTGTGGATCAGGATCAGGAACATAAAACTGAGCAGCAGAGCGATCTGGGATGCCTATTTCCCACAATGTAGGACCATCTCTTGGAGGCTCAAAGACAAGATCACCCAGGTCATTGTCACAACCTATTTAATTCAAATACAAGATGGGTTTACGTTACAGGATAAGAGTTTTCAGCCATTTACTAGTTCATGAAATAGTGAGAAAACAATACCTTCAGTTATGTTAATGACAACATCATTACGATAATCCCCAATGAAACCAGGGACCCATGCATATAGATTGTAGTCCCCAACACGTATATCATTGATGGCAAAATAGCCATTTGCGTCTGTGGTCGTCCAAAATTGGTAACCCTGATTAAAAGCAGAACAAGAAGTTTGAGTATCAATTTCAAGATATTACCAACGTGACACGAACTACCCATAACATTTTGTGCATCTTCGTTTCAATATTGAAGCAGACAATCTTCGCGGCAATCAATAACACAAGAAGAGTTCCAAGATGACCTTGCATTCTCTTTGCCATGATCCCACGTCTCCTGGGGGTGCTAACCCAACATAAGCACCATTGGCTGATATATAGTCGTCACTCACAAACCTGGGAAAATGTAGTCAATTAAAACTGGTTTGATCAAACTTTAAGCTGATATTGTATAGGAGTGATAGGAGAAGGAAAAATAAACTGTTGATAATTCAGAAATATTGATTGAAGCAAAAAGTTTGATAACTAATTTTACAAGGAACCAAGAAAAGTACCAACCTGTCTTGGACTTGTAATCTTCCACTGACACTACCCCGTTGGTTAATCCCGGGAAAATCTTCCGAAGCTGGGAAATTGTATGGCCAACTTTGGACTTCAACCAACATCTGAAATTCTAATTTAGTTTAGTTTGCTTCCAGTGACTTCATAAAAGCAGTATATGTATTATGATTATGCATAACGACAAAATAATAATAATAATAATAATGTTGGTGTAGTGGACCTGTTCTTTAGCGTCTTCCCATAAGTGGAGAGGATCATTGTTGTCCACCAAAGTATTGATATAGATAAAAACCGGGCCAAAAACTTTCTTCCATGCCTCACCCTGTTTAAGCTTCAGAACCAAATCCTCTCCGGCATAATGAGTGCTGAGAAACATCTGATTGTAATTTTTTTTTTTTATTTGAAAAGGTAACTCAATCAGAGATTGTAACTAGATTGCATTGCGTTTATCATGGAAAAGATGTGTACTACCGAGTGGAAGTAACTTACAGCAAGAGTGACAGGACCAACATGTGATGTTAGGTTCTGTTTGAGGGGTCCAGCTGATCGAAACTCATTGCTGGGAGTTATTTGCCAGAAACCCACAGGAGGGTCAAAGCATATCCACCCATGAACCTTCAGATCTTTATTCTCACAAGAGTATTGGTACTTGTCATCCACCTACACATAAGATAAAACTCACTACAATTTGGCAATTTTCATATTGAATGGTATTAGTGATGAGCAAAGAAATGGGCATATAAGGAATACCTCTCCTTGGAACTCAGGCTCCACGGGTTTGACAAGCAGGACAGCTTCTGGGTAGGCCAGCTCCTTGCATCTTTTTGGTAGCCGGTCGTCCGGCAGTGGCATATGTCTTTGCCTGTTATCTGCTACTGCCATATACTGAAACCTGTTTGTCAAAAAAAAAAAAATGGTTATAATTATTTGTCCTTCCAGGAATAATAAGTGCAAATGAGGTGGAGATGCAGGCTAGATTTTTACTTCATGAAATTGCCTTTAGAAGGCCTATCTGAAGGGAACAAGGCCACAAATATTTGAACTGATATTTACCAATCAATATTTCAAAGGGACAGGATTACCGCAAATCAATGTGAATCTAGTCCTATAAATTACAATATAAATAAACTGAAGGTAAATTACTGCGTACTTGTCTTTTCTGAGCTTGAAAACAATCCTGGTTTGGGGAAGGTTGAAACCAGGCCATTCCTCCAGGTGCTCGTAAATGGCATAGGAGTAGAATCCCGAGGAGTTACGAAGCATTATATATCTGAAAAGTCATTAATATCATTAATGTTATATGATGTTTGTTATGCTCTCATTAAACTAAAAACAGATGAAAAGGTACATTTTAAAACCTTTTATCTATATTAAGGGGAGCAAGTTTGCCTTCAAGGGAGACATCCCACTGTCTTGTGAATGATATCTCTACCTGTTCCTCATTCTCCACTATGACCCTAAAGTTAGCACCTTGGATCCTGTGTAAAAAAGTTAAATTTAGAAATGAGGCAATTCAGGAAAAAGGAAAGTTGAGAAACAAAGAAGTGAATATGATGAATCAGTTCCAAAATATGGAACCAATTGAATAATGCAGGCATTCGACATACAATTCAAACGTCCCTGTTGTTCCTGTACTCCCTGTTCCACTCCAAACAACGTCCCAATACCTACATTCATGTTGGGATCATTGAATAAAGAAATCATAGAATTGCATACAGGCTTCCAAAATTGAAAAAATGACATTAGAAAAACATATTAAAAAGGGTAAGTAGTTCTATTGTTGCCATTTATGATGTACCCTCTATTGTTCTCCTTATTACGAACTTCAAGCAAATTATCAATACCATAACATTGTATTCCAGTGACATGTCCATCTGCTTTTGAAATTGTAACTTGGAGCATGCCATTTTTCATCACCACCTGCCAATTTTTCAGCGAGGACTCACAATGTAGCAATGAAGAAGAATTCGAGAAAAAACTGAAGTAATTTGCATTAACAAAAAGGTTTGTACAAATTTAATTTACATGGTGATCCTGGATATGCAATTGCACCCCTGGAGCTGACATGACTTTGTTTCCTGGAACCACTTCAAGTGCAAGATAATCTCGATGTGGGTACCAAGCAGCTGGGTTTCTTCTGAAACTTTGAGTTTAGTGCCTTTATTTGCTACATTGTCCCAGAACTCCTAATAACTAATTATCTTTAGAGCAAATACGTTACTCTCCCTGCTCACATGAAAGTTTCAGGGCCTTATAAATATAATTCATTTTGGTTTACTTGAACTAAAAACCAAGATTTCTATATGGACCTTTTTATTTGTAAAATCTTTACTCAGTCGCCACCAGGACTTTTTGGTGCATAAGTAGTGGAGCCTTGCAAGAATAGCAATTTACACTAAAGAAAGCACGCCGGATTAGCACCTTTGTGTTAGCTACAAACAAAATCCGACCATTTATAGGACTCTTACAATATATAGCTGATATGCTCCGCAAACACCAAACTCCTTTTGAACGTGGTGCGAACGTGTGGCGTTCAGTAAATCTGTAAAATGAAGTCATCATAAAGTTCGCTTAAGCTTCAAGTAGTGGCTATATATGGCAACAATAAACAAACATTACTCATATACGATGTTGAGGTTTGGCTAAGTGAACATTCAGGATCATGAGTTTTATCCTGCATCATGAATGACTGAAATGATAACAGTACAAGAAACGTTGTACCTCTTCTTTTCTTTTTGGTCATAAAAAGCGTGACACTTAGCAAAGAATATTATGCAACGGCTTAACATTGCAAATTAATCAAAGAATCAAATTCGAACCAATCACCAAACCAAACTAGAACAACGACATAGCTTATTTCAACCACACCAATCCGACAAGACAACTGCATAATAAAATGATAAATATTCAGTGTGCAATATTATTTTTTATTTTCCGTGGAGTTACGTCTCAAGATTTTAATAATCTTCATTGATTTTTCTATTAAACCAAAATTTCTATTTTTCTTGTGGAATTTTGATGTTGAAAGGTGATGCAACCTTATAAAAGAATTGATATCAATCAAGCTTTCAAAATATGCTGAATTCATGAATTATAGGTATTGTGTGTACGGATTATAACTACTAGTAACGGTATTGATGCTAGCGACGTAATTGATCGTGGCCTTGATACGGAGCTGGAGCTTCTAACTATGATAAATGCGTTAAATATTGATATGATGTCAGAAATAAGCCGATAACCTATTTGGTATGAATAGTTTATCAGTCTGGGTGTGGATGTTTTTATTTGGACATCTTGTTTGGGCTACCGCTTGTACTTCGGGTAAATTTGGTTAATTCTTTATGTCTTGGATCTGCGCAATTTTATCATTTCTTTTGATGGAGAAGATTCCAATCCAATATAAACTTGGAAGAATAGTTTTTCTTATCAGATTCTATATTCATAAAAATTACAATTGAGCGATAAAATGACAACTTGTTTTTATGTTATTTGATTATATGGTTTGTATAGGAAGTATCTAGTAGATTATCAATTATAAAAAAGGTAGAGAGTTACAAGTGATCTCATTCTTGTTGAAAGCAAAAAAAAAAAAAAAAGAGAAATTAGGGGAACAAAGATTATTTAACGACTTTTAATTATTAAAAATTTAATACTTTTTATTTTAAATGAATATACAAATAATTTATTTTAGTTATGATTGGTGGAATTACAAGTTTGTGAACCTTCTAAACGAATATAGTCATACATGATCCCTTGGAAAGGACTACTACTCATTGTTTGTGTTAGAAAAATGGTATTATTATTCCCTAGAAGAAGCAGAGAGCCAGGAATATCTACACTGTAGAACCAATAAAGCCCGTAAATTCCATGTCTTGCAATTGTGTTCTCCTTTCCAATTTGTCCAGTTGAAAATAAAGGAGGTTCAACCAAGGGATCATTAATCCTAACCTGTAAGGAGAAAAATATACCAAAACAAATTAATGCAAAATGCACTTACAAGGACTTTAAAAGCTTTGTTAAGCAGAAATCAAAAAGTACAATATTGGGGTGTTTGAATTAATGTATATGTAAAACAAAGCTAGATGAATTAGGGATATAGTGAAATATGATTTGTACATCTATATATATATATATACCTGTAGTTCAGAAGCATGTGCAGAAGCTAGGGCCAATTGCAGCTTATATACTGCACTTGCATTTACATTGTCAAGTTCAAACTTGATTTGCCATGTAGTTCCTTCATATGTCTTATTGTCCTCCTTTTTCCTGTAATATCAAACCAAAGCTTGATTATAACTTATTAGCTGAAATACTTTTATCTATAATAAGTAGGTTATTAACAAAAGGTTAAGCCAATTCTTTCATAATGGTAGGCCCACAACATTGCAGAGTACAAAGAATTAGAATCCTTATTTAGAGCTTATTCTCATCTAAACTTCAAGCAAAGCTTCAAAAAATGATTTTCTTAAATATGAAAAATTATATTTTCGGCATTCGAACAAGTATAATCATATGAGGGATGAACTGAAAACGGCGAATTAGAAGAATTAGACCTGGTAACCTGTGCAAAAAACCAATCTTTAGTATAGTCACTACTGTTGACAGTATAGATCAAATCTCCATCAGGATATAACTCTGCATATCTTTCCCATAACCCATATTGCCGAAACCTGCCAATAAGGATGATAAATATTCAAAACTTGGATTACAACAAAGCTTATGAACTTGGAAAAGCAGTAACATTAGCTAATATGTATACAAATTTCTCTGGGTAAAAAATCTTATGTGTATTGAGACAAATATCAAGTGACACAGCCAATGACCTCCCAAAAATTATAATGATGAGAATTAACCTGTCTGAATGATTGAGGTATAATTTGTTGATATACTTTGGATCAGGGTCAGGAACATAGAATTCTGCCGCTGAACGATCAGGAATACCTATTTCCCACAATGTTGGGCCATGTCGTGGGGGCTCATATATAAGATCACCCATGTCAATATCACACCCTTCGACTATAGTTATGTTAAAATCATTCTTGTAATCTCCAATAAAACCAGGAACCCATGCGTAAAGACTGTAGTTGCCTGTTCTTATATTATCAATGGAGAAATAGCCATTTGCATCCGTTCTAGTCCAAAATTGGTAACCCTAATCAGAAATATCAAATAAAATTTTAAAGTAATTATAACAAATACACCATTAATACCATTTAAGCTTTTCCCATGCTATTACTCAAATTGGGATTTAAAAGAATAAAGAATTTACACTACCTTGCATTCTCTTTGCCAAGATCCAACATCTCCTGGGGGAGCCAAACCCACATAAGCACCATCGGCGGATATACACTCATCATTAACATACCTAGACATGTGTTATTATTAGTTAAAACCTTGATCAAACTTGAGTAGTATAATTTTAACTTCAAAAATGAAACAACAAAAAACATTTATTTATGTCCTAAAAACTGTTCAACAGGGGACATCTTTGTATAATACTCCTTTACATAATTGAATTTGTATTAACACTACTGTACCAAAACTGGGACATATTTTGTATTCAAGCGTTCATTAGTTGATACCTATCTTGGATGAGTAATCTACCACTGATAGCACCCCGTTGATTCGACTTTGGAAAATCAACGGAAGCTGGGAAATCATAGGGCCAGCCTTGAACTTGGATCATCATCTAACGAAAAATTTTTGTTAGACATCGACGACTTAAAGTGGATATAAAGTCCAGTTAAATTTAATATTAAAAATGAAATATGATTTCTCTATTTCAGACCTGCTGTTTAGCATCCTCCCAGAGCACAAGTGGATCATCTCCTTCCAAGAAAGAATTAACATAGATAAAAATAGGGCCAAAAACTTTCTTCCATGGTTCACCTTGTCCAAATTTTAGTAACAGATCCGCTCCTGAATAATGAACACTGTGAAAAAGCTGATGACAACATTTTAATTAAGATTAATATTAGAGGTAAAATCGTAGCCTTTGTTACAAACTTCTCCCATGCCGTCACCATGTATATCTTTTAAATTCAATATTATCAGTGAATTGCCCCCCAAAAAAAAATTAAAAAAAAAAAGATTTACCGCTAGAGTAGTTGGGCCAACATGCGAAGTCAGGTACTGTTTGAGTGGTCCAGCAGATCGAGATTCAATACTTGGTGTAATTTGCCAAAACCCCACAGGAGGGTCACTGGATATCCAGCCGTGGACTCTGATATCTTGGCTCCTAGTTGAATATTGGTACTTATCATCCACCTAAATTTTAAACTTTGAGGTCAGATTCACCATCACAGGATGATCCGATGCACTACTACACATAGAAAATCCAATGCAAATCATAACAGAGGTAGAGAAATATGGAAAATTACCTCCCCTTTAAACTCAGGTTCCACGGGATCAACAAGTAGAACTGCCTCTGGATAGGCCAGGACTTGGCCTCTTTCTTGTAAACGGTCATCGGGTAGTGGCATGTATCTTTGCCTTTTGTCTGCTATGCTCATATAATGAAACCTTTACATTCAGAAAAAGCAATCTTACTTTACAATCTTTTGTACTTTCTATTTTTTGGTCAAATTATGTTGATCAATGGTAAATAACATTTAGAAATCCTTAGTTTTTTAAACTACTAATGCTGTCAATCTGATAAAATGGAATAATGTAGCAGAGGTTTATTACTTGTCTTTATTGAGCTTGAATGCCATCCTGATGTTGTCAATTATGAAAGCAGGCCATTCTTCTAAGTGTTCGAAAATTGCATACGTGTAGAAGCCTGAGGAACCACGAAGCATTATGAATCTGAAAAATTGTTCCCCATCATCATTTTTATTAGTAATTGATACATCATTGGTTTCAGAAAATGCAAGTAGAAAAGTAATTTGAGCAAAAAAAGACCTTTTGTCGATATTTAAAGGTACGACCTCCCCTTCAAGGGAGGAATTCCACATCCTGGTAAAAGAGAGCTCCAGCTGCTCCTCATTTTCCACTATAACTGTAAAATTTGTAGCTTCAATCCTGCATACAAATTGGTTTATGATTCTGGTTCGAGCTCAAGTATGTGATTGCTACAGTTAGAAAATACCAAATATTCACAAAGCAACAGTGACCACAAATGTAATATATATATAAATGAGTGATAAATAAGAAGTGAATCGAATCACTGTAAGAGTGTTAATTTATCAAGCAACAACAAGGTTTTTTTAATTTGCTTAACACGAGAATTCCAGCAAGCTAAAGTGCGGTTTGGAATACGTACCTATCAAGTTTGCCCTTTGTACCTGAACTTCCTGCCTTATTCCAAACCAAATCCCAGTAACTACATTTGTAAAGATGAAAAAAAGAACATTCAGTGTCCAGCCTTTTAATTATTTTGTATATGAGTATATATTAGAAACAGAAAAAATATCTCTGAAGAAGAACAATTAGAAAAAGTTAACCAGTTTTCCGCAAGAAAAAAACAGCTTTTTAGGGGACAAAAAGCTATACAGACATGCATTGATGAATCTTTGAAGTATATGCTCTCTGGAGAGTATCATGACCATGAAATTTGTTTAACTTAACATCTAAATCAAAGATCATCATGTCTTAGTAAAGTAATTATATGGTCGCAGAGGGTTCAAAACAAAGTGCTTTTCTTTTAGATAGCTCACCTGAAAGGTTATTGTATCACATTTCTAATGCCATTGCTAAGAACTTTTGTCTCGTCAGGGTACTATTTGGACCCAAAGAGACAAAAAATACAGGAAAGCGGGCTGCATTTATACTGTATAGTGTAGTATATGGTACGTCAAATGTATACTCGTGGTTTGGATTATAATAATATTTAGTATTTTTCTTTTCTTCTCTTTATGGAGACAGAGACAAAGACGAAGACAGAGAGGGGACAAAAGATTTATAAGAGACTTACCCTCTATCAAATTCAGGATTACGGACTTCAAGCAAGTTGTCAATGTCGTGAAATTTTATTCCAGTAACAATGCCCTCTGGATTTGACAATGTCACCTGGAGTATTCCATTATCCATCACAACCTGAAATGAGTATGTCTTCGTAAGGTCACATGCATAATACGATAAATTAATTAAAGTTTTTGTTCTTGTTTTTTTAATTGTAATGCCAGTTTTTCGTTAAAGTAGGACTGAGGGGACAGCAGCATGAAAGCGAGAAAGCTACACCAGTGAAGAAAGAAAGATTGATTTGCTATAGTAACTAACTCACATGTTTGTCTTGAATTTCTAACTGCACTGTTTGAGATGTTGCAACAGAAAAAAAAAAAAAAAAAAAAAAAAAAAGAGAGAGANAAACACAAAAAAAAAAAAAAAAAAAAAAAAAAAGAGAGAGAGACTGGCTGGCCCCTTGCCGTCTTCATAAACTTCTTTGGCATTATGACAATCTTCAATATTTCAGGTTCTAATGAAGCAGTGATTTCTGGATATCAAGAGAACAATATTAAGCAAGCTTATAAACTGTCTGCAAATATATGACGAAAAGACTGGAAAAGTTTGCTCAATCTCTTACCTCGTTGCAATCCAGACTGAAAATGCGGACTTGAACTTTTGTGGATTAATATTAGACTCGCAAAGAATATGTAGACATGTGAACTTGTGAAAGCTTGTAAGGTTCTTTCTAGCCGTGTTTACTTGAACTAGAGACAAAGGAATTCCTTTTTCAACTTTTCTTCTCGTGATTTCTTATTACTTTGTCGTCACTGCAGTTTGGTGCAAGAGAGAGGAAGTCATCACCAAACTCTCTCTCTATCTCTCTTCATATGACTTTTATTTGGCACCCTTGTAATCTAGTTCAAGCAAATGGCTTTATGTACAAAGAGGGTTGGCCCCATCATGACAGCAACGGAATTGGTTGAAGAACCGACCATGACAAAATATATACAAGGACGTGAAGCTCCCCCTTTACGTGGCAAACGAATAATATAGACTGCTAGCTGCCCATGTGAGTTAGGAAATGTATAGGTTTCTGTTAGTGTTAGGTGCAATGGGTGTCATATATAGGAGTTTGTTTGCAAGCACGCGGGATGGGTTACTGTTAGCATGGGTTTGTCATCTGTGTATCAAATTAATTCAAAGCCTTTGTGTGATAATACAATCGTTGATTCAAAGAAGAGCAGAGATGGTGAGGCCTGCTTATGATCAGAAGTTGAGCAAAGCAGGTATTGACAGCAATTCGCTTTGTCAATAGTGGATTTTTGTTGTTTTATGTGGGTAGGTAGTGTGAAGGCAGTAAAGTATGTGTTTTGTTATGAGCGGCTGCAGGCCTGAAGCTTGAATAATTTTTTTTTTAATACTCTGCTGAAGATGAACGGGGACAGAGCCTATTCAGTTAGGGTTGTTCAACCATGAAGAAAAAAAATTTCTCAAAGTGGCTGCTTGAGGGATCCCAAATTCCAACTTGATGTGATGTCCAACAAAAATATCCCGGTTGCTTAAAATATAGAATAAAAATGCCCTCATTAATCTCCTATGTTTATAAAGACTAATTTGATTAAGAATTAATGTATATATTAAGTATTTTATAAGTCTAATATTAATGTTATCTCCAACAAAATATGGCGAAGAATTTCAATTTAACAGCCTATGAGAAGTTGTGAGTTCTATATCTACCAAACCTACACTTACTTTCCCCACCCCACCACGTAAACAAAGATTAAGAGTAGTTATTATGCGTCATGCTTTGACAATTACTCCTAGATAAGAAATTGCACGATCCTTTGACAGATTCAAATGAAGAAATTTCTAAGAGTCTGTTAACAATTTTCGAGTGATTTTCATTACATTGGGACGAAGATTGAGTGGGTTAGGCAGGAAATTTGACTAGACTCTTGGGGTTCAGATCAGTGTCGGCCTGCCCTGTCGCTTTAAAGTTTAAACAAAGAGCAATTTGTTAACGACAAGTCACCTGTTATTTAAACAAAAGATCGACATTACTTGTATGGGTTTGTGATGAGGAAATGAACAAGTCGTCTGATTCCTAACATAGAGCGACGACGCTTACGGTTACTAAAAAACAAGATATATATGTGGCGTTTACATATGTTATACTACAGCACGACGTTTGGTGCGAATTACTAACGACGACTCGTGTAAATCTTTATGCGTAAACGACAAATCATATTCTCTTAATGAATCAATCGATAATTCAGTCGCTGAATGAAAAAGATTGTCCTTGGTTACATGATTATAATT
This sequence comes from Bursera cuneata, assembly GCA_026212285.1. Classification (NCBI taxonomy): domain Eukaryota; kingdom Viridiplantae; phylum Streptophyta; class Magnoliopsida; order Sapindales; family Burseraceae; genus Bursera; species Bursera cuneata. Next base: position 1,741 of record JANLJB010030319.1, on the reverse strand, counting down.
TTTTTCTTCTCTTCAAGATAACAACTGCATGACACATACTGGGGCAAATTAAGGTTGAGCATCTGAATCGACAATGTTATAAATTCCCATTAAATTCTGTGTGGAATCAAAGTTTACTTCTTAATTGTCAGGAGTATTTTAAAGATGTGATGGAGGACCCCCTAAAACGAATATAGTAATACATGATCCCTAGGACAGGGCTTACTCCCTTCCAGAAGTAAGCTGCCAGGAACATCAACATAGCAGAGCCCATGAACTCCATGTCTAGCAAATGTGCTTTCCTTTCCAATTATCCTAGTTGAAAACAGTGCACAATCGAAAATTCTTTTAAGGTTGGATCTTCATATATCATATGTCATTGAAAGCTCTGCTCGATCCATGTTATGTATATAACCAAGTAAATCGTGAATAGTAAGTTATATCTAGCCCAAAAATTAATGGTTTAATGAAATCTGACGATCTATACCAGCAGTTGAGCAACATTTGCAGTAGCCACTAGCCAGTGCCAATCGCATTTTATATTTTCCAATCTTATCTACATTACTGAGTTTTAACTTAATCAACCATGTGGTTCCTTGATACGTTCTATTATCATCTTTCTTCCTGCCTGCAAAGGATCTTTTGATTAGCAGAGAGAAACGTCTAAAAATATAATCGCGTAAGCAAACAGTAGAGTATAAGATATAAAGCTAGCCGTAGGCAAAAGTTAGGATGCTACTTTCACAATGATAAACAACAGCATTTACCAAAAGGAAGATAACATCGGCTGAAAATGCATTCTACGAATACAGAATCGTAATGTCCAACAAAGTTTACAGCCTATTTATTGAAGATTCAGAATATGCTACATGTTGGTGATGGCTAAATGCCTAAATAACTTATCAAGAAACCATTGCTGGAAGACCGAAGTAGACCAGCAGGTAACCTGTGCGTGAAAAACCAATCTTTTTTATAGTCACTGACACCATGTACACTATATCTCCATCCCATAATTCATATTACCTAAACCTGCCAATAGAAGAAATGAACTTAAATTTGATGCCGAATTACAAAAATAAAGCCCGCGATTTTCCGGAATTATTATTATGTAACTCTTAAATTCCCAATAACGAGAGCTTGGATTAGGATTGGGAACATAATATTCTGCAGCCGAACGATCAGGGATGACTATTTTTCACAGACCATTTCTTGAAGGTGCATACAAGATTTTCCATCTTAGTACGAGCACCTGCTTTGCATGTTACAGTGTGAATTGCCTGTAGCACAAAATAAAAACTTTTAGAAGTTCATAATTAGGTAAGAAAACAAGACCTGGCGTAAAGATTATTGATGAGAAAAACACCATCATATTTTATAATCCTCAATGAAACAGGGGCACCATGTTTAAAGATTGTAGTTGTCAGTCGTACATTATTAATGTAGAAATAGCCATCCGCACTTGATGTGGTCCAGAATTGGTAACTTTCATAAGAGAAAATATGCGACTTATGTTAGTTACGTGGCAAGAACCTTTATTGGGCTAGATTAGCTTGCTAAGCTAGGATGAATGATATATATGTCCGACATTGTACTTTATGGCCCAAAGTTTGTGAAACTGCCTTGCTTTCCCTTTGCCAATATCCAGCATCTCCCGGGGGGCGCCAAGCCCACATAAGCACCATTTGCGGATGTGTTGTTTTCTCTAATATACCTAGACAAATACTCTGATCAAATTTAGGCATGAACCAAATATATAAGTAAA
>JANLJB010030318.1:0-23068 GCA_026212285.1 Bursera cuneata | reverse complement strand
TAATGCCGCCTCCACCCCCAACAGTGGCTCTAGGGTTCAGTCAGAGCAGCTTCACCTATGAGGAACTAGCAGCTGCAACTGATGGGTTCTCTCAAGAGAACCTATTAGGTCAAGGTGGCTTTGGTTACGTGCACAAGGGAGTATTGCCTAATGCCAAGGAAATTGCTGTGAAGAGCCTCAAATCTGGTAGTGGACAAGGGGATCGTGAATTCCAGGCTGAAGTTGAGATCATTAGCCGTGTCCATCATCGCCATCTTGTGTCACTTGTTGGCTATTGCATTTCAGGAAACCAAAGGATGTTGGTCTATGAATATCTTCCAAATAACAACCTTGAGTTCCATCTTCACGGTCGGCTTAGCAACCCAACATTAAGAATTGTTTTCTCTTTCTCGTTTTAGTTTCTTACCAATATCATTGTTGAATTTTATAGGAAAGGGTAAACCTTCTATGGATTGGCCAACGAGGCTCAAAATTGCATTGGGTTCGGCTAAGGGGCTTGCCTACTTGCACGAAGATTGTAAGTACTCATTGATTAAGCTCACTCCCTCCCTCGCTCGGTTGCGGCCGCAGACAGAAGGACTAATTATTTGTTTGTTGCATGCACGCAGGTCACCCTCGCATTATCCACCGAGATATCAAGTGTTCAAACATTCTGCTTGATTTGTCTTTTGATGCTAAGGTATTATAAATATGCACCCATTAGCTTTGTTTCAGAAAATCGATGAATAATGATGCTGAATTCCAATTATGGCTAACCGACCTGCAGGTTGCTGATTTTGGCTTGGCTAAGCTGTCTACCGACAACTCTACTCATGTGTCAACTCGTGTCATGGGAACATTTGGGTCACAGACTAAACGCCTCTTTTCTCTTCATTAAAAGAAAATTGTTTTGTAACATTTGTAGAAAATTGTTTGTAATTGTTTCATCGAATTTAACAAGCAATTTCCTAGCTAATTATGCCAACATAAAATGTTGCTGCAGATACTTGGCTCCCGAATACGCTTCAAGCGGAAAGCTCACTGAGAAATCTGATGTTTTCTCCTTCGGAGTCATGCTTTTGGAACTCATAACTGGACGACGCCCTGTTGATCCTACTGGACGCATGGAAGACAGCTTAGTAGACTGGGTGCGGATCATTAACAATACTTATCCAATTTCCACTAATTTTCAAAAAAAAAAATCATCAATTATTTGGTTATCTATGAACAGGCTCGGCCCCTCTGTTTGCGGGCACTTGAAGATGGAAACTACGAGGAGTTGGCGGATCCTTTTCTGGAGAGGAACTATCCCCCACATGAGATGGCACGCATGGTAGCTTGTGCTGCTGAGTCCATTAGACACTCTGCAAGGAAGAGGCCGAGAATGAGCCAGGTAAGACATCTCTTGATATATTTGTTATCTATAATCATTGCAGTCAGAGGTACATGAGGCTTAAATATTAAAGCTAAACCCATATCCAGAAACTTAAGCTTTTTTATAAAAATAGTAGCGGGTATTAGAAACTTAAAAATTAAAGTTAAAGATTTAGCTTTCAGGACAGTGAAGGGGTAACTTAACGGTATATATCTGAAACAGATTGTACGTGCATTGGAAGGTGACGTCTCTTTGGACGACTTGAACGGTGGAATAAAACCAGGGGAAGCTTCATTCTTCGGTGGCAGCCCGGGCGTTGGCAGCAGCAGTGACAGGTCTTCTGATTATGAGAATAGCTCCTACGGTGAAGAGATGAGGAGATTGAAGCATATGGCCCAAGCTGAGCAGAGTGGCCCGTTCAGCAGCGAACTTAGAGGAACTAACGGGTACGGGCTCAAGAAGTGAATATGCGCTTGACAGCCGGGGCATCAGCCCTCACGAATTGAGAAAGATCAAAACCTGTTCAGAAGGATGCTACGAGTCGCAGACACTGCCATGAAATTTTGTGAGCATAACGATTAGGTAACCGCAATTGTTTAGACCTGGCCTTCAGGCTCCATGCTGCATCCAGTGCACTTTGGTCAAGCCGCAAAGTGTAACATTTTTCATTGTTGTGTTGTGAAATAGTGATTCTGAATTTTAGATTCGGGATCACTTTTCATGTTTTCGCTCAGCCTTTTATGCATAACTGAGGAAAAAAAAAAAAAAAGAGTCGCTTTAAAGGCAAAAGTAGCTTCTAGATTACATATAGTTAATTATTAGGATTGCTTGCGTGTTGTTTGGCGTTTGGCAAGAGAGATTTGGAGCATCACTCTTCTGAGCTCGCTAGCTATCTCATGCTCTTTTGCATTGGTTGATCATTGATTTAGAGAAGATTGGATTTGCCGAGAATATTAATACGAGTTAAAAAGATTTTTCATTTAGTATTCATCACAACACAACTTCAAACGATAACTAAGTATTCAATAACTATATTGATTCTTAAAGGTAAGAATACTCTTTCAAATATAATTTTATTATTCGGAACAAAATTCAGGTGTATAATTGATGATTATTAAAAACTTCTTCGGTAAACTATTCATACCCAAAACAAAATTGTTAAAAGGTTTCTTCGCTCAAAAGGTTACATCCCTAGTGGAAACATTAGCACAAAATGATGACAAGTGATGACGACTGATATTCTGTTTATCATATGATTTAGTTGACCCTCTACTCTACGTGAGTTAGCCCAAACAAGAAAAATCAAATTTCAGTGTAAAAAATTAATGAAGTTTAAGAATTTGAAACAAATGTCGTGTGACATTTATAAAATAATTCGAAATGAAGACATGGATTCTGTAAATTGCGATACATTTGGAGACGGATACGTACTCAAACATAGAAGAATCTGAAGAAGTAATATTAATTCCTCGCTTTCCTCATAATGAAGGGCATTTACGTGATTTCGTCACCAATAAACCACGTGTCTCTATGTTATTGGGTAAATGATAATCAACTGCAAGCACTGCTATGAAATGCATTCTATCATCGCTCCACCATCTTCTATTTCCCCCTTCAAACTTCCTGCCTTATAGAGACTACACACAGCGAGAGCGAGCCTCGTCTTCAAAATTCCACAGCTACGTTTCTCAAGGGACAGAGAACACGCACAGAGAGCGATTGAAGATTCAATTTCAGATCTCGGAGATTCAATTACTCGATTAAACAATGGCTCAGCCTCTCGTGAAGAAAGATGACGATCGTGATGATGAGGGTACGCCGTTACAATTTCCTCTCATTTCTTTGATTTATCCTGTCGCTCTTCGGTTCTGTTATTTCGTGTTCAATTTACGAATCTTTGGTTGTTACTGTTAGATCAGCTGATAGGCTCTAGATCTGTGTAGTTGTGCTCGTTTAATTGTGTATATGGATCCAGTGTAGAGCTATACGGTGTCGTTTTGGTGGAGTCTGTTTTGTTGTAGTTGATCTGATTTTGTATGTTAATTGCAATGTGGATTGATAATTGTTTATTAAGTACGCTTAATGTTAGCTGATCTGATAGGAAATGTTAGGTGATTTGGATCTGGTTACTTATTCGACGATTTATCACCTGTTTAACTTTAGTTAATCTGTAGTTTTTAGCTTATTGCGTTGAAGAAATTAAATCTTTCTTATGTGTAATTGTTGGTATTAAACAGCGGAGTACTCTCCATTTCTGGGAATTGAGAAGGGGGCGGTTCTGCAAGAAGCAAGAGTTTTCAATGACCCTCAGCTTGATGCTAGAAGATGCTCTCAGGTTTGTTATTTACTCGACCTTATTCAGTATCTGCGTTTGCGTGTATTTGTCTAATAGAAACCGTTTATTTTTGTATACTGGTTTTGATACGGGGTATTGTTTGCAGGTCATCACTAAGCTTCTCTATCTACTGAACCAAGGAGAAACATTCACTAAGGTAATTTTTGGTATTTGATGAAATCATCTGACTATTAGTTACGTAAAAGAAATTTTAGATCCAATGTTTTTATTATGTTACAGTATGATAAATCTTTGTTGTATGCTTTGCTTTTACATAAGATGACTAGATCGAGTTCAAATGTTTATGTTATACTGAGCTGAACCTTTTCTGAACTTTGTTCTTCGTCTTGAAATTTATAGATTGAAGCCACAGAAGTATTCTTTGCTGTAACAAAGCTTTTTCAATCAAGGGATATAGGTCTAAGGAGAATGGTGTATTTGATGATAAAGGAGCTATCTCCATCCGCTGATGAGGTTATATGCCCTTACTGAATTATCTTTTTCAATCTTATATTATGGTTTTTATGTAATTATGGATACTGAATGATCAATGCTCTTTTTTGGGAGAAAAGGTTATTATTGTGACTAGCTCCCTTATGAAGGATATGAATAGCAAGACTGACATGTACCGGGCGAATGCTATACGTGTGCTTTGTCGGATAACGGATGGGACCCTTCTTACTCAGATTGAGCGTTACTTGAAACAAGCAATTGTTGACAAGAATCCAGTGGTTGCTAGTGCAGCCTTAGTCAGTGGGATCCACTTACTTCAGGTAGCTTCAAATTTTTTTAGTGGTAAAACTTGATTTGGATTTTTAGTTTAAACTTTTGTTAATTTGTTTGTTAATGTAACTCTTAATATTTCTACAGACAAATCCAGAGATTGTGAAAAGGTGGAGTAACGAGGTTCAGGAAGCTGTGCAATCAAGGGCAGCCCTTGTACAATTTCATGCTTTGGGTTTGCTGCATCAGGTATGCTTGTTTACTGGTTAAACTAGTGTCTATTACACCCCTCCACTGTTTAGAATTTGAAGTTGTTGGATTCTTACCCAATATGTCATGGCATTTGATATAGTAGCTTTCAAAGATTTGAAGCTCAGATATAATGATATTTAATAAGTTGTAATTGTTTTGAGTTATGTTTTGCTCAGTTTGGAGCATGCAATTCTATTGGGTTTACTTTGTGATGTAATCATGGACCTGCAATATCATGGCTTACCTTTTAACCAATAGATTTGTCTTCCCAAATGAATCTTGTTCCAGAAATTTAGTTTTATAAGTTTTTGGGCGTATAATCTTTTCAGGAGCTTCTTTGGAATGCCTTAATACTTGCTGTTGGTCATATGCGATGGAATCATCAACTGAATTTTTTTATGCAGTAGACACACACAAGCACACATGGGCAAATCAGTTATTTTGTTGTTGAACTGTTCTTTATGAGATCACTAGTTAACAGCTTGTGTCATTTAGTTAAGTGTTTTATTTTGCATCTGACCAAGATGTCAGTACCATTATTACTTTTTGAACTGATTCTTGCTATTCCTATCCCACGTAACAGTTTATGCTGCTAATGGTGGAATTATATCTTGTTCTTTTTGGTCTTGGATGTAAAATTACGTTGTTAGACTGCTGCCACTAAATTGATTTGTGGAGATTGCATACAAAATATAACTGGGTTATGCATGTCAAACTTGCAGATACGACAGAACGACCGACTAGCTGTTAGCAAGTTGGTCACCAGCTTGACCAGGGGAACTGTTCGGTCACCTCTAGCCCAATGTCTCTTGATACGTTATACCACTCAGGTATATATATCCTGTTGCAGCATATTCTTTGCATTTTTTTTATTGTATCCTTATGAGGTACTTATTACATCTGTGCCAGGTTATTCGTGAGTCTGCAAATAATACTCAAACAGGGGACCGCCCTTTTTATGATTTTCTTGAGAGCTGTCTGCGCCATAAGGCAGAGATGGTGATTTTTGAGGCTGCCAGAGCAATCACTGAGCTCAATGGTGTGACGAGCCGAGAACTGACTCCAGCAATTACTGTTCTTCAACTCTTTTTAAGTTCTTCCAAGCCAGTGTTGAGATTTGCTGCTGTCCGCACTTTGAACAAGGTTTACTGATTTTTCACTATACTAATCTTGGTGAACACTTTAAGTCAGGTTGATGGGTTTCTAGGAACAAAAGTAAAATTTTCCTTGAATAATTACTGATTGGTTTCCATGGTATATTGATGGGAGTCTTTAACTTCCTGCAGGTGGCAATGACTCATCCAATGGCTGTTACTAACTGCAACATTGATATGGAGAGTTTAATATCTGACCAAAACAGAAGCATTGCCACACTCGCTATCACCACACTCCTGAAGACAGGAAATGAATCAAGTGTGGATCGACTGATGAAGCAAATAACAAATTTCATGTCAGATATTGCTGATGAGTTCAAGATTGTTGTGGTGGAAGCTATAAGATCATTATGCTTAAAGTTTCCACTGAAGTACAGATCTCTGTAAGTCATATGCTTGTACTGTACACAAATACCTAGTTTTTGGTAGATGAGCTACCTTTTTGTTTGTTTGTGTACTTATAAGTAGTGTGCCTGTTCACTCTTAAGTTATAGAGCTAAATTCTCCTTGTCCTTTGTTATTTTAGGATGAACTTTCTGAGCAACATCCTTAGAGAAGAAGGTGGATTTGAGTACAAAAAGGCTATCGTAGATTCAATTGTTATCCTCATCAGGGATATTCCTGAGGCCAAGGAAAGTGGGTTGCTTCACCTCTGCGAGTTCATTGAGGATTGTGAATTTACTTATCTTTCCACACAGGTGGCATTTCCCCCATCAGTTTTTGCTGCATTTCCACTGAGTTTTTCTAATTTTTTCTTTTCCCTCCTGATTTTCTTCTAACTGCTATTTCATTCACATGTTGCTAGATACTTCACTTTTTGGGGATTGAAGGCCCAAAAACTTCAGATGCCAGCAAATATATTCGTTATATTTATAATCGTGTACATCTTGAGAATGCTACTGTTCGTGCTGCTGCTGTTAGCACATTGGCAAAGTTTGGTGCTATGGTTGATTCATTGAAGGTATTATTTCCCTTTTCCTTCTCTTGCATCTGCTTTTCCCTCAACTATAAATTCTAGGCTACACTATCAGTTGCTGACTTGATTTGGAATTCCACTTTAACTGTTTTGCAGCCTCGTATCTTTGTTCTGTTGAGGCGCTGTCTCTATGACAGTGATGATGAGGTGAGCTTCTTTTTCATAAATCAACTTCAGATTCTGCTCTGTTTTCCTGTATCTATTCTGTATATCATATTGCTCCCACAGGAACTTCTATTATTCTGTTAATATTTGTTCAATATTTTTTTTTCCCCACTTGAAAGTGTTTCCTGTCCTATCAATTGCTTTAAGAGTCTTCATGTTCTGCCCTGTTTTCAGGTTCGTGATAGGGCAACCCTTTACTTGAAGACACTTGGTGGTGATGGTGCAGTAGTTGAAACTGATAAAGATGTGAAAGAATTTCTCTTTGGATCTCTGGACATACCTCTTGTCAACTTGGAGACAAGTTTGAAAAATTATGTAAGTTTTCTATGGTTCCCTTATGCCATATGTTTTATGAAGACCATCACCTCATATGTTTGCTGCGTATATAGGAGCCTTCGGAAGCACCTTTTGATATTAATTCTGTGCCCAAGGAAGTTAAGACTCAGCCACTTGCCGAGAAGAAAGCCCCTGGTAAAAAGCCAACTGGTCTTGGTGCACCTCCAAGCGGCCCTGCATCTACCATTGATGCGTATGAGAAACTGCTTTCTTCGATACCAGAGTTTTCAAACTTTGGGAAGCTTTTCAAGGTTCTATGACCTATTTCCTTTTCATTTCATGCATCAAATTATTGTTCGATTTTTATATACTTCTGCCACAAATTACTAATAGTTCTTTTCTTTTCTTTTCAAATATGTACATGTGATACCAGTCCTCAGCACCTGTGGAGCTTACTGAAGCAGAAACAGAATATGCAGTTAATGTTGTCAAGCACATTTTTGATAGGCATGTTGTGTTTCAGTACAACTGCACTAATACGATACCAGAACAGTTACTGGAAAATGTAAGGACGATCTTAAGTAGTGCTTAGTCTGTTGCTTTCATGCTTTGAATTGTGTATAATATAAATTCATTGTCGGCTACCAGGTTACTGTTATCGTAGATGCTTCTGAGGCTGAGGAGTTTGCTGAAGTAGGATCAAAACCTCTAAGATCTCTTCCTTATGATTCACCTGGGCAGACCTTTGTGGCATTTGAGAAGCCAGATGGGGTCCCAGCTGTTGGAAAATTTTCTAATATGCTTAGATTCATTGTTAAAGAGGTGAAAGTTGTTTCCTTGTAACTGAGGATGTGATACTCCTCTTTCCAATTCTTTTTTATGGAGAAGCTTTTCTGGAGTTAATTCAGAAATTATTATTTATAGTTTATTTTTCCATCACGTATTGATTGCAAGGCATAAAATAAATTTTATTTTATTTGAAAGGTGTCATAAGTACCAACCAAAAAATTGTTACAGAAGGCTTCAGTGATTAAGTATTGGTTGGTTTTACCAGGTTGATCCAACCACTGGCGAGACAGAGGATGATGGTGTGGAAGATGAATACCAGTTGGAGGACCTTGAGGTTGTTGCAGCTGATTACATGATGAAAGTGGGCGTCTCTAATTTCAGGAATGCATGGGAAAGCATGGTCCCGGACTTTGAGCGTGTAGATGAATATGGCCTTGGCCCAAGGGAAAGCCTGAGTGAAGCTGTTAGTGCTGTTATCAACCTTCTTGGCATGCAGCCTTGTGAGGTAAGTTCACTTTACGAGTGTGTAATAAAGATGCAGTGGCAAAGAAATTGTCTTCTTTTTGGGAGCACTTCACTATTTTAATTTCAGATAATCAAAGTATGTTGCTATTCTGTCGTTGTGATTTCCATTAATCTGATATCATTTTTCGTTTCCTGTTTCTTTTGCTGGTGTTTTCTAGGGCACAGAGGCTGTCCAAAGCAATTCAAGGTCACACACATGTTTATTATCTGGAGTTTTCATTGGCAATGTGAAGGTACTTGTGCGTTTGCAGTTTGGAATTGATGGTCCAAAGGAGGTTGCGATGAAACTGTCAGTTAGATCCGAGGATGAAAGTGTCAGTGATATGATCCATGAGATTGTAGCGAGCGGCTAGAACATCGGCACATAGATTGTTCTGTTGCCTGTACTCTGGCATTAGTTTTTCTTGGTTGGATGAGATTAGAGGCAGATGGCTGCAAAAGACAAGCTTGTTGCATAAGGAATTGCAATACCTGGACTGGAAGTTAGTCGTGCTATGGGAATCTGTTATCTGCTTACAGGACCGGATAATAATATTCTTTGTATCATGGGCCAAATTTATAGAAGGGAATTTTTTCTTTTCTTTTCCTTTACCTCTTTTTTTTTTTTTTTTATAATGATATACTTAAGCGGGATTAAGTATAGGTGCCGTCAAGCCTGCTTGATTTACATTTGCTCATCTACGGAATATGAATTTTGAGTATTGACATGATTTGCGATGTTATTACTAAGCAGTGTGAATTTTGAAATGTTTTGTTCTCGTATGAACGTCAACTTCTATTCAAAATCTGATGTTCTTTATACAATAAAAAAATAAATTGGATGGCGTTAGTTTTGCTCGATTATCGCATAAACTTGTCTATTCTTCCTGCAATGATTACAAAACCAAACAAACAAGAATAAGTGGCTCTCTTGAGGGTGCGAAAGCGAGACAAAAAGAAACGAAAAAATTCAATGAGAAATCAAGTTGTTTACTAAATCAAAAGATACAGGGTACAACAGTAAGTACAATGAAAAAATATTAATCAAGCAAGACACAGAATGCAGATATAACAAAGGAAACAACTTTTCAAGCAATATCTTCCTTCCAATTTCTTTTCCTCCCCTTCGCTAATCAAATTGTCAGTTCTTCACATGAGGATTACAAGAAACAAACGGTACAGTTTGGATGGGATTACAAGCAACAGTACAAGATTCAACTTTCTCAAACCATATTAACTAATTAAAAGTACAAAGGAATCTACCAAGTCCGATGCAGTGAAATGCAATGAGCACAAGAAGCGAAGATTGCAGAAGATTCAGATTTCAGAAGCCTTGAACTCCTCAAGGACTCAGCACTTTCCTATGGCCTCCAAAAGCCCAAATCTGAAAGAAAGAAAGCCAAGATATAAATAAAAACCAGATTCATAGTGCACAGCAAACTTTCAAAATACAAGAACTGCAAAGGAAAAGAGGATAGGTGACAAGTAAACGGACAACCGCAGCCTACATAGAGAATGAATTAGAGCACCGTAAAATACCAAAATTCTACAATATGCTATAAAATAGCATGTTTAATTCAATCTACATGCCAAGCCTAAGACGTCAGAGACAATTGCAAATGCAGGACCTCGATCAATCCTTAGAATAAAAGATTACACTAATTCTTCTATCACAATCACAGCAGCCAGTTATGACTATTTAGATTGTCAACATATTGTCTTGTAACAAAATTCGACACCATCAGAAATACATTGCATACTTTCAGTCATAAAGATGGGGTCTTAGAATAATTGGCTTTATGGTCAAGTGATATTACCCACTCCTTCTGGTCCTAAATATCTTGGCAAAAAAAAAAGAGTTTATATCAGATATTTCATATTATTGGTAAGAGCACTCTTTTATATCTTGAGAAATGTTAAGCAAGTGAGAAGTTATAGTAATAATGCCTGGAGGCTGGGATTAGCGATTCACATAACTGCAAAATGACAAGCCTACAGAATTATGGAAATTCACTTCATATTTTGTGAATAATAGAGCCATTTTGCACACCAGTTAGATTTCTGAGCTAATATCATTCTCCAACAACATGTATAACAGTAGTTACTACCACATTCAATTTATGTTTAGTAATGAAAATAAAGATTATTCACAATCGATTAGGCATGTAGTCTTTACACGATAATCAGCATATAAGAAGCTGTATTCTTCTTTTAAAAATATACGTCTCTAGTGTATGAAAAATCTATCTTATAAAAAAATGCTCTACAAAGGATAAAGGTGCTTAAATTTTTGTTCAATAGGTAGAAAAAGAACATCATGATCAACATTCAATAAAATTTTGCATTGGACCAATTATTTTGTAAAACAGGAATTAGCAAGAGAAACTTCAATAAACGTCTCTCAGTTGCAGTTTACTTTTCTTCCTTCATTGCATCTGTTTATCTAGTGACAATGTGACATTAAATTGGGCCAAACAAGATTTTTAAGTAGTCTCTTCTTTCATGATCACATGGCAACTAAATGAGATGATTGGAGAAAAGTTTTAAGTATGTACTGACCTTTAGGTTTGTATCCCAACTGCCTGTACACAAGGCACTACCATCAGCTGACAAACCCAAACAGGTGATCCGGCCTTCATGTGAGTTTTGGAGAGATCCCAAGTCCAAAACAACCTGCCATAAAAGAAGTAAGTGACTGGAACCACAACATCCACTATAATGCCCTGCCTAAAATTTCCCAGAATGTATATGTGCACATACTCGCGGTAATAGGAAAGATCAGAAGAGTAGAGAAACTCTGGGTTCCCAGGATCAAGTTATTACTCAAACAAGAAAACCTGTTTATAAAGTTAAAGCATTTCCTAATATATTTTTTTTCTAAATAGAAAAAGCTATTTGCTAGTTAAAAGACTTGAAATGATGCATTTGTGGACGAAGCCTTCACTCAAGGTAGGGGACCAGCAACCTATATACAATTTCATTTTCAAAGTACTTAAGCATCTATTCATAAACATGTCACAATTCAATGCACATGTAAGGCTATGCAATTTGACTGCAGCAACTAATCCAAACGAGCCATAGCTTCACAACTTCAACAGACAATATTTTAGAATAAACCAATGTAAAATTATACCAAGTATAGAAAGTAAAAATACAATAACTAAACAACTTAATCTGGAAATCAAATGATACCGCACAGAACAGTTATTCATGAAATAGAGCCAGCTGACTCATGTACCTCTGCCAATAAAGTGTCCCATACATAGCAGTCACCATTCGAATATCCAGCAAAAAGAAGTCGTCCTGATATCGAGAATGCAATGGACGTCACATGGGGAACCTCATTATCACCATGTTGTTGATAGTATACTTGGAGTTGGTGCCCAGTCCTGACGTCAAATAACCTGCAAGTTCCATCATCTGAGCCAGTTGCAAATCTATGGCCATCTGGAAAGAACTTCACAGTGTTAACATCTCCCTCATGCCCATGAAACGTACGCACTGCTCGACTTGCAACACGAGTATCCCACAATCGGGCAGTAGTATCACAGGAACCGGATACAAACATTCTTGAGTTCGATTGATTGATTGAAACACTGAAACAGTTGAGAAAAAACAAAGATACAGGTAAATTAGCCTTTAATTGTAACATTTCCTTTATAAATGATTCTGCTAACTATGCCGTTCAACAAAACGTTCATTTGCCATCTTTGTCAATAGCAATGAAACAAATCCCCTACAAAATTAACAGGTGATTCTGCTCCCATCATAAAGTAGCAACAATAACAAAAACTATATATATATATATATACACACAAAAAAGGTGCCACACATCACATCCATATGCTTCAAATGCTGGCCGGCACAAGCTCCCCCAAAATTTTACTATTACAGTCAGTTTGTAAGCATCGCATTGATGAAAAATGTAAAATTTACAGACAGCGCCCTGGAATTATGATAATGAAGCGCACTCTAACTCCGTGCTATGCACACTTACTAAACTATCTAGTGACTCATGCCATCTTGTGATAATCTCAATTAGATGAAACAGAATTTTCTTGGGATCAATCACAAAATCAATAAAAAGAAAGAAAAAAAAGTCGAAAAGTAGGCTGAGACAAAGATGCCTTCACTTCATAAGTCTATTAGAGAAAGCAATGACATGAAAACCTTTTCCTTTCAAGATGGATATGGAAGTAAAAATTAACTTGATGCCATCTTGAGAATCACCCAACATACCTTAGCACATCAGCAGTGTGTCCAGACTGAAATTCTCCTCCAAAAACAGAAGTTCTTAGGCCTGTCGTAATGTCCCACAAAACACATGTTTGGTCCCCAGAACTGGTAATTAGGTGAGTGTCCTCATCTGGAACATACTGACAGCAAGACACGTAACCCCTATGCCCAGTAAGCATTCTTGATACCGGCAAATTCCCATCCTTGTCCGTAGGTGAATTCAGGTTGAAGATGGAGCAACCACTATCAAGACCTCCACAGGCAACAGATTGGCCAGTTGGAGAGAAGGCACACGTCATTACCCATGCGCAAGGGAGTTTTATAGCATGAGTTTTCTGGCTCGTTAAAGCATTCCACACTATTAAACGCCCATCTTGAGATGCACTAACAATACGATTCTTATCAGCAGTCCAATCCAATGAATACACCTGCAGATTCCATACAGATGAAAATATTACTCACAACTACCTTAGAATTCACTAACTTTTCAGCCTACAGCCTCAAAGTGTTATTCCATACATATCATTACCTTCATTCCATTGAATAAAAAGCCTCATAATCTTTGCTAAAAAAGATCTAACTCCCCCATTTGCTTAACTGTTATGATCATAACTACACCTAAATTATCTCTTTCTTCTACTTCCATCTTTCATCTTATAAATTAGACTCTAAAGTCTATTACCAATAAGTTATCACTAAATCTTGAAGTATGCTTATCGATGACTCGCAAAATATAGCATAAGCAAAGGCTTTGGTCCTACAAACTAAAGAAATTAAAAACCCATTGAAATTTGGCACCATTTCCATTTCTTCACCAAATTTTAGTATCAAAAAATTAAAAATTTTAAAAAAAAAATCCTTCCTTCATTCGATTCTTTCCAAAACCAATAACCCAAATTAAAAACTCAAAAAATTGCATATCTTCTACTCCAAAAATATTTACCAAAAAAAATGAATCTTACAAGCCAATTCTCTCCATTGGTAAATTACCTTGCCAGTGTGTCCTTGCAAGGTTCTACAACAAACCAGATCCGTCGGACCGAAGCTGACCGGAGGCTCACCCCGCGCCCTCGCAAACCCAGCAACTGCAACAAAATTCAATTCAGATCTAAAACCACCTCAATCCAACCAAAAAAACAAAGAATATATCAAAAACAATAAGCAACAGCTATACCGTCAGTGTCGAGCAACTGCTGGCGCCTCTGCCTCAACTGTTCTCTGAGATTGTTGGCCAATTCAACGGCCGCCGCGTGGCGCTCTTTCAACTCGGAAACCGACATGTCGTACCTCCAGCAATCAAATTGAAGCAGCAGAAGCAACAACAAAGCAGGAATATTTACTCGACATGGTTTGATTTCAGCCCTACCCAAGCCTAGACTTCCAGTTTAACATTATCTTGTGAAAACGAAAAAAGAGAGAGAGAGAGACCAAAGTGGAAAACAAACAAAAAAAAATAAATAAATAAAATGTTTTTGTTTTTTCAAAGGTTAGTTGAGTTTGATAGTTAGATTGTAAAGAGAAGATATTTAAAACAAGACAAGACAAAAGCGAAGAAGAAGAGGAAGTGTTGAAGGGTGATGTGAAGTGGGGAAGTGAAAGTGTGTGCGCGATGATGAATTATTGTAAAGACAATAACTTGTTAAAGTTACGTTTCCAGTTTGTTTGTTTGCAGATGCAGCGTTACCTTAGAAAAACAAAGGTAAGCTGAAGAGTAACAAGTAACGTGAGGTAAAGACCAACGAGGTAAGATTTTTAGACTCATTATTGACTCACGCTGTCTGCCCCACCCTTCCTCTTACGTGTCATACCACTTTCATGCTTTGCCTCCTCCTCCTCCTCCACGTCTCCATTCCATTCTAGATACCAGAGTCCTTCCCTTACTGGGGAAGGTATACCGGGAATTCAACATTCAAATTGATATTCTAGTCAAATAAAGTAAAATTAATTGTCCATGTAACATAAATATAACTGCCTCGTCCAACCAAATCTATAAAATTGAATAGAGGATTATCAAATGATTTATTTTTAATAAGCTGTTTGATATAAGATTTATGTGAGATCTTGGAGAATAAATTGAAAGAAATGATAATTTAATTCATTGAATATTTGGCTATTTTACAAATAACCCATGATTTTATCCTCAACTAGATTTGCTGTGGTTGGTTCCCGGATGACGGCTATAAATTGATTGAGAACTAATTCCATATAAAGCGTTGAAATTTGTGAAGGAAATAGACAAACAGAATCTAAAGCAATAAACTAGAGATTTTAGTTGGTAATTGACCTGGAAAAGAAGGCTAACGATTCAATAATCAAGAGTGACATAAAGGGTTGACATGGTCAGAGGAGAGCAGGTCAAATATGGCCTGGAAGGAAAGCGTTTGGATTCTAATTCTTCGAGAAGTCCATTAGTTAAAAATTAACAAGATTAGGTTAGATATATATTATAATGTTCAACGTAGAACCGACCCCAAAAAAAGCAGATTATGAAAGTAATCTTAATCTTAGCCAGTTCAACCACCAAACTTGTGGAATTTGGACCTTGTTGTTTGGGTGTTCATACTGTAAGTTCAGAATCTGTCCATTCTAAAATTTAATAGAGCATAAAAACAAAAAAAGTTCCGTTGCCGGGAATCGAACCCGGGTCTCCTGGGTGAAAGCCAGATATCCTAACCGCTGGACGACAACGGATTGTTGATTACTGAGCTGCTATTAGTTTTATTAGTCTAAATATTGGTGTCCAGCACAAATCATTTCGTGAAACATGCACACAACACGATTATTAAATACAAGTAATATTACTCTTCTCAGATATTATTTTAAATGATAAGTCAAGTAATCTAACTTCATTATATCACTTATCTCATCGTTCCATTATTCATTGAATGAAAATCACATCACATGGACTCATAATTTAAAATTAAATTCGGGTAAACTTTTAGAAAGATGAGCATTACTCTATTAAACATAGCACTCATTTAAAACATAAAGAAAATTATGATATATAACTAAAATTTAGGGGTCCTTTTTAAAAATAATGAATCTGTTAATTTTTAATATTTTTTTAATCAAGTTTATCTTTTCGAATCAAAATATTCCTACTTTATCTAAATTCATTTTGTTTTAAGTTCGCCTGTTAACCCGGGCTCATAGGTGTAAGCTAATATGCTCATTTTGGGCTAGCCAATTGACCTATAGTGTAGAACGAGTTTTCAAATCTAATTCTATAGTAACTCATTCTAAACGATTTTTTTTTTTTTTTTATAAATCCTGCCAAAATAATCAATCATACACAATTTTAAATTGTTTTCAAGCTATTTTTCTTAAGTATATTTATGATCTAAGTCAACTTTGAAAAACGAGAGAATACCAGTATAAAGTTAAAAAAAGATAACATAAAACAAAATCTATGGATAATTTGGTCAGGACACATGAAGTTACTTAGGAAAATCATAGAAAATAAGAAACATGTCATTTTTCAAAATATCTCCCAAATTTGGTTATTTTTTGCAAATCCACCTGAAAAGTATTGAAATAGTATAATATATAACTCATTTAACCTACTTAACTCATCTAACTTCTTTATGCATAATTAACACATATTCAACATATTTATATTAATTAAAATTATCTTAATAACGTAAACAATTATCAATATTGAATAAAATAATTTTAATTTGTTATTATATGATTTAAATGCTTGATAATATAAAATATTATATTAATAAATATGTGTTCCAAGTGAGTAATTGTATCGTAAATAAATAAACAAATTAATATAATAAAATTAACTATTGATGTCATTAACTAGTTCTTGGTTTTGAATTGATAAAATACGATTAATTATACGTATCATACGAATTGACGGATTGAGTACATTTGATAGAATATGAGAAAACAACTAAACATAGTTAAGTATTTTAAACGCGAACGACATGAATACGTCAACTCTAACAAGAGAGACGACATATCGTTTTCTCATAACATAAGTAAACTATGAACATTGAACAGTCATCTCGAACTTGAAGATTGAAGTAGCTATACATGTAAGGCAGAGGACTGCTATGCGAGTTTAAGATGAGAAACCCCGTGGAGGAATCGCGAGAAGAGCTCGCTTCTATTGAGGACCGGAGAAATCAAATTCATGCTAGAATTGGAAATGACTAGGACAACGTCCATTTATTTAATTTGAATTAAAAGAAGAAAAAAAAAATAGAAATCGCCTCAAAACACATCCATATAATCTTGTGTGAGAGAGTGACATAGCTTCATGGCTAAGATAGAAGGTAAGATAGAGTTCCATACATGTGGGTTTGTCAGTGGAATAACAAAAGAGAAATAGACATCAGCTACAAAAGATCTATAGTACTGGGGCACGATAAGAAAATGCCTGCCAAGATTCTTAGAAATGGAAAAACATGGGCAATAATATACAGAGGAATTGATTCCAATCTCCAAACAAAGTTTCTATAAAGATCGTTTACACTTTATCCCCCACCGATAGGCACCCTAAAATTTATATATGAGATAACAGAGAGAGAGAAGAGTTAAAACTAGTACTGCTTTTAAATTAAAGGAGAGGCAGAAGCACTTTACAATTTAAGCCATAAATACCAACCACAAGACGCACCACAACTTTATTTAATCACTCATTATTTTGCCTATTCAATATCTCAATTATAGAGATTTCTCTCCCTCGGGCCTTTTCAGGTGCTCCCACCAGGATAGTTGCAACCAGTGTAACCTACAATCACAAAAAGCATTAATTCACAAGCGCAGTAGTAATTGAACAAACAGCAATTCCATTGGACATGATCATACACATTACAAAAGGGTATTTTCAAAAGAAAACAACTTAAAAGCAATCAATAGCTAGCTTTGTGGGGACGATAACCCTATGAAGAGAACATGACTGGGTTGGTACAATAATCAAAAGCTGGTAGGCTTTTAGATACCTAATCACTCATCGTGGGGACGCCAATCCTCTAAAGAGAGCATAACCTTTTCTGCAAGTTCTATTCGTTTCACCTATTTCACTGAACCATGTCCCCACTGGCCATTTGTAAAAGGCTGGCTAGAGCTTGTTATGGTTCCCAATTGGTAGAAAAATTTTTGTTCTACGCTTAAGTATGAGGGAGGGAATGTACTTAAATGGACATTGAATGGCCAACTTCCAGTTATAAGAAAAACTTACTAGGATTTTGTGATGTGAGTGTTGCTGTCTCTGAGAAATTACAGTTCCATGGATCTTTTGCAGAGGTCTGGTAGTAGAGATTCATGGCATAAGTGGCATGTGATGCTAAGGTGTTTGGTTCGAAACAGGCACCTCCTGGTTGGATCGGACTGCAATCAATGCCTGAGCCACAGGCGTAGTCAAGACTTGCCTGCAATTGAGCATCCGAGACTCCTGCCTTGGGCACACACCAACTTGTTGCTGTTGGTTTTGGTGATGGAGTGACTGGAGTTTTTGGAGTTGATGGAGTCTGAGGACAGAGAAAAGAACATGAAAAAGAAAAACTAAGTTATCTAACCATGCATGCGCATGAAGAAATCAAACAAGGTCAAGAATTGTAATGTAAAATTCTTTAACTAATTTCCAACTATTCTTTAAAGCAATTTTCACCAAAACTGCATTTCCTCAATGAAATCATTTTCATCCAGGTTAAAAGAAAACAAATCAAAAATAACTTGTGCTTCACATGCTAACTCTCTAAAGTAGTTTTAGACTGGCCCCTATTCTGTCATGTTGCTGTGGTAGGAGTTTTCCTTTAATAATTTGATCAGTGGGAATGGTTTCCATTTCACCAAATTGTCCCTACCAATAACTGACACAATCTCACCCCAAAACCATCCTCAATGTGAATCCCTAAACCTTCAATTCACCTATACAAAAGCCAGCACTATCTGCTACAGCTCAAAATAGTAATAATAATAATAATGAAAATAATAAAAGAATTCTGCATTTTTACTAAATCTTCCAATCTCAATGATCTGACAAGTTGCTTCTAACCATGTCAAAAGAAATTATCAATTTTGCTGAAGCAATGGTAAGTTTGACTATGTCTTACCTGGCTACTCTTTGAAAGACCAGCTTCGTATGCTGGAGAAAGGTCAGGTTTGAAGAGCCCAAATGAACGTTCTGAGGTAGGGCCATATTTCAAGTCCTCATCATAAAGTGCAAAGAGATATGTATCAACAGACTTTCCAGGCATCAATGGGGTCCCAACCATTGATCTAAGGTGAGAAATCAAGTTCCCATTATAAGCCTTGGCATTCTCAACACTAGGCCCAACCTCATTGGGATCTCCACGATAAGGCCATCCTGTCTCCGCAACGAGAATTTCAACGTCCTTGAACCCCACTGCATTCAAGGCAGAGTGCACAGCGTCAACCTGCATAATTCAGAACAATTTAGCTACTGACTACTGTTTGCAACACTAAATCTGTTTTTTTGATAGAATGGTCAGATGTGGTGGTCCCTGCAGGTTCAATATTCACATAAATTAGCTAACTTTCTCCATACGATCAATTTTCAATGTCCAATAAGATGGATTTATCTATAATTATTAGAGTGGCCAACCTGTCAACAAGCAGAACAAGTCACATCAGGAGCATTCCAGTGCCTCTCCAATTATTTCATAGAAAAAGCAAGGAATATTTAACTTAATGTAGCAAAAACACCCAAGTGCATACCAGAGCAGTGCACTTAATCATCTCAATCACAGATTTTTGAAAGTTAAAACTTTCACTACAATAACAGAATATTTTCTGGACCACCCATCAACTCGATTTAATATAAACATGTTAAATGAGTAAAACGAATTGAATATGAATAATAGGTTTTGATTAATATGAGAAGCTACTAATAATATATTACTGGTTTGGTAACGCAACAGCTCCAATAACAACAATTGAAGTGGAGTGCACAATGACCATCCTGATATAGCAACTGTGATATTATCAGAAAGCAAAAGCATGCAAGTCAAAAATGTGAGCTAAGCAAAATGTGCTCCATGGACAACCACCAACGTAGCTGAAGTCAAGAAGGAAATTACAGTGAAATTGTTGTCAAAGTAGAAAAGTAATAGCTAAAGTTTGAAAGTAAAACGTCAACAACCAATCCTTGTACGTCGTGGACACGTGGACAATCACACGTAAGATGAACTTAACTCCTAAGTTTATCATTACTTCTTAGCTGTGAACTCTTATGTTTGACTGTTGAGTTGACTCATGATTCACATTGTCGATCCTAAAAAAAAGCTTTTAAATAATATAAATACATATTTTTACAGACCAATTTTTTCACTAAAAAAAAAAGTGCATATCTTCTTAGAAATTCAATAAATTGATACAAAATATTTCTATATCTACACAAATATTTTTATCTATTTCAATCAAACAACATATAACTAATATAATTTTTTTAGATTTAATAATACGTAAAAACATTATTACAAATATATTTTTGTATTATTTTTATTTTATTAAAATAGATAGAAATATCTTTTAAGATACAAAGAACTTCAAAAATAATTCTAAAGAAAAACTAATATAACGTCATTAAAGTATTTCTGGAACTCACCTGAGCATCAAACATGTTCATGTATTTGATCCCGGTTCCTGAGTCAACTCGTCCCGCGTTGGGTTGAAACAGACAGAACGCGAGAGTCTCAGGCCTCGGGTCGCTCTGGTACGCGAAAAAGGGGTATGGGTTGATGGTAAAAGGTGATCCATGATCCTTCAAGAACTGCAACAATCCTTTCATCGTGTTCTGAAGACTCGGGTTAAACAACCCGGAAGATGGTGGGTCGGACTGAGTCAACACAGACATTGCATGCACCGTCGAGACCTTAATCTTGCCACCGAGTGAGGCCGAGTTAAGGGCGTTTTGGACATTTTGCATTGCTGGGAGGAGCTGGTTGATGAGGTTTTGGTCATTGGAAATCATCACCTGTCAGGGTCACCAAGTTACCAAATTCAGATTTTAGAAAAAAATAAAAAAAAAAATCTCTGTTGAAACAAAAAATAATTATTATTTTTTCTCTCTTAGATCACAATTGACATTTTCGAGACATATTGTTAAATATATTTTCGAATCATTTTATTGAAATTGATAAAGTAACTTTTAACATTCTCTTCAGCATTAAAATTTCTTTACGCGAATTGCTATAAGCAAACTTTCTTTACGAAGATTCCCATATTCTGAACCAACTTCAACAATGGAATTGTTTTGTTTCCATTCTGTCTCACTTTTTGTTTTAGCAAAACATTTCTAAAAAGCAAAATAAAGAAGACGAAGTGTCGTTTTCTATAAAATATGAAAATTATTAACTTTTGGTGAATGTGATGTACCTCGTTACCGACAGTGATGAGAATGATCTTGCTGGCCGGGTAGAAAGGCAAGACGTTCGAGTTGACCCACTGAGTCGCGGCGTTAGGATCAGAAGCCAAAGCTGGAATATCTCCATTCGCAGCACCGATGACAATACCGATTCCGGTATTGGCGAGTGCTTTGATGATGGCCGGATCCGTTCCGTACAGCCTCACCTTCTCTATCGACGTCGTTTTGAGAAGCTTCGCTGTAGCCTCCGGTGGCGGCAGGTTGTCAGCTACTTGGCCATAGTTGACTCCAATGAACGACTCCGCGCCTGCAAATAAAAGCTTTAATTATATAGGCCTTTATAATTTAGTTTCAAAAATTTCTCATATCGTGACGCTCTGGTCTACCGCTCTGCAGTTGTACTCTATAATTCAGATAAAATTATGAGTTAAAATAAAACTTGGAAATAATTGACTGGAGAATTGAGCTTACTTGAGAAGTGGAGA
The DNA here is from genome assembly GCA_026212285.1 of Bursera cuneata. NCBI lineage: Eukaryota > Viridiplantae > Streptophyta > Magnoliopsida > Sapindales > Burseraceae > Bursera > Bursera cuneata. The sequence continues at coordinate 1,478 of JANLJB010030318.1, read as the reverse complement.
GCTTGGAAGAGGAGGAGAGAGATGAATAGGAAGCGATGAGAGTGAGAGAGTATTGTGAGAGTGGTGGAGATAGAAGTTGCCATAGGAGGATCTGTCAATGAAAGATGAGTGAGATGGGTAAGTCAGTGACAGCTTATATGGTGGATGAATGTAACGGTACGAAGTGGCAATTTCTGAGGAAATTCAAGTAACGTGGCCGAGAAGGGGAGGGGACCCTCTGGTCGTTTAAATTTCCACTGATGCAATTATGGCAGCCGTAGGGGCAGTATTGGAATAAAACAATTTTAGTGATCTAACCGTAACATTCAAGCAACTCTAGAAATTTTCAATTGTCATTGTAAGACTATGCTCTGTGTGTGCATGAGTTTATGTCTAATACGAGCACTAAAAAGGGAAAAGACTGACGGCTGATGAGTTTCTTACACGTGGCTTTGAGATACTGGGCCAGAAGTCCGAAGCTGGAGAACCTAAGCCATTAATGCCCTTTCATGGAATTTCAGTCATCAACTACCCCGTGTGGAAACAAGGATGGCCGGTCGCACTAATCAAAAAAGTTACCCCATCAAAAAAGTGATCTTCAAATTGCATCTCACCCGTACCTGCACCACTAAATTGTGGAATATCACAGATTACTCATAAGATATAAGATATCAACATGACTTTCTCCCCTTCTTATATTGTGCATGTAAGTTTTACAATTGACTAATATTTTACACATTTTAAATATATTTTCAAGTCTCAGAGGCTGAATTGATTACGATAAATAACATATTGTTAATAAAATCAAAATAAATATTTGGTATATAGTGTTATTCTTAGTTTTACTAAAATATAGGTCACTCACACAAATGGCTTGGAACATTTGATATTGTTTATACCAAGTGGTTTGCCCAGCTCCATTAAGCAAATTCTCCCCATTTAAGCTTCAATAACATTGCATAACCATCCCAAGAATATTGATATAGATCCTATTTTGGTTCGATAAAGATTTTCTTATTCCTTCTCTGCATAGTTCTTTAGTTGTTTCCTATTCGAAAAGTTGGAATATTTGAAAATGTTTTATTTTGTTTCAATGTAAAATCTTTTATAATCACCAATCGAATTCTTAAATTTATCTTATGTAATAATCAGATTAGAAGAAAGTCGTCCAGTAAACGCTCAAACGGGTCCCTGCGTAAAAAAAGTTTCGTATTGTATGCCATACAGTTAAACCCCAATCCACTTCCTACGGCAAACAATGACGATAGTAGAGCAAATAGATGTACTTCTAGATAAGAATCCTACTTAGAATGAAGAGTGACCCACATCCATTAGTTATTTTATGGGGAATTAACTCTGCCCCCCAGATAGATATTAAGGAAACACTTGCCACCAAGCTTTTCTTAAACTAACATTAACACCCAAAAATTTAACAGACGTTATATGAATTTAACAACGAACACAGTATCAGACAGATAAAAACACTTATTCCCTTTATA
>JANLJB010030317.1:0-19397 GCA_026212285.1 Bursera cuneata | reverse complement strand
ATACATATATATATATATATATATATATATATATATATATATATATTTTTTTTTTTTTCGTTTGGAGCTTACTTGCCTTCAAATTTAAAACTGCCAGGCTTAGTTGGTATTTGAACACGTTCTTTTGGTTCTCGCCTGTACAGAATTGGTCATGCTTCAACATTTGCTCTAAAAGTAGTTCCATACTTTACTGCAGCAGTCAAGTTCCTTTATGAAGCAAGACTGTTGATGAGTTGTCTAGTTTCAGGTGGCGACATAGGAGACTTGTAGGATGGGGATGGATCTTTGGTGGTTCTGATGAGGAATTTGATAAAGCATCTGAGTTGGAACGGGAGTGGCAGAAGAGGCATGATCAATTTCACACGGTAATTTGACAAACGTGAAGTTCATTTTGTTTTTGAAATTGTACATTTTACTTTCTTCATAACCCATGTGACTGTCATGCTTAATAAATTTCATATGGGATACCGTGTTGGCCTTAGAGCATGGATCGAAGCTTTCTGAACAGGAAGGATTTAAGCAATCTTTTCCCTCGGGATACAATTGGGGTCTTGTTAGAGGTGTTAGCAGGTACAAATTAAGGATAAGACGAAGAAAATTTTATTTCTTTTTCTCAGTTCACAGGCCATTTTCCAGGAGTTTCAGGTTTTATACTAATATTTTAGCAACAAATTCAATAAATATAAGTGTAGTGCTTTGACTTGCAGAGACTTCTTCCTTTTTTAACTCAATTGTATGGTTTCCTGACCCATATCAGGGGCAGTGGCTAGCCTACCTGGTGACCTGAAAGAGAAGTTGGTAGAAACACAAGAAAACAGAAACAAGTTTCAGGCCTTGTACGAATCTGTGCATTCTCTTTCAACATCAGATGCTCTTAAGTTGTTTCATGATGAAGTAGTGACAAGCAAAGCTGTGGAACACAGTGATGATTCTGAGGCTAGCTCCAGCCTAGCAGGTCTGCAAGAGCAAAGTTCAGAGTACAGCCAACTGGAAAATTACTGTGAAGAGCTTCAATCATTGCTTCTTCAGACTCCCGCAATTGAAGTACATTTAGCAGTTCACAGATAGTTGGAGTCATTACTTTGTGCATAACTCATTTACGAAATAGAAGTTTGTAGTGGAAAAAAAATGTAATGAAGTAATCTTCCAGTACAACAGCACCAATTTTGTTGAATCTAATTATTTCAGAGAAATTTTGTAGAATATAGTCTGCTATTGCTGGCATGCACAAATAATCCCTAATTGTTTGCTACTGGTTTTAGTTGGAAATCTTAGCAAATTTCTTCTTATATTTATCAGATGCTGGAGCTTGGAGATAGAAGTAGTCATGGTATACGTTTACAAACTTGTTTCTGGACTGATCTTAATGTTTGTCCAAACTTGATATGGTCTGTTATATTGTCATCTTACTCTGCACTTGCAATTGCTATTGCTATTATAATTAGCCTGAAAGACATCGAAACTTTTGGTAAGATTGTGGCCATCATGAATTTTCATGCTTTTTTTTTTTCTTTATTCGAATTTCTTCCAAGTTTTTCCCCTTTTGCTTCCCTGTGCACGGTCGTTGTTTGAGACTGATTATAGATATTCTCATGGCCTATGCTTGGAATGATTGATGTTCTTACCAGTTATGCTTTCAGTTTTAGCAGAACAGAACTGTAATTCACTTTGGTTGCACAACGAATGAATTTTTTATTTTATTTATTCAATTCGCAATATTTATTGCTTTGTCAGTGCATATACTAATAGTGATGAACTAGATATAAATAGAGTTAACTGATGATCATTAGTACATAAACTAGACAGACATTAAGAAATTATCAATGTTTGGAGGCAAAGCCCCCCTGCAACAAACATACTATTAGAATAGACCACCCAAGGCATCCAGTTGAAAAAACTAAACACCATAACTTAATACTGTTATACACTTTTATTGAACTAGAAACTCTTTACTTCTAATTCATCCTCCTAGCCTAGGAGAACTAGTAACTGTATCCACAGTTCCGCCTCCATTACCCATCATTCCGCCAAGCTGCCTTGTCTGCAGTTTCACTGGTTCTGAAGCAGCTTACTCGTAAAGCATGGACCGTGCTAGTGAGCGTAACTCTTTACCCTGACTCGTCGCAGATCTTCCTGCGTTGCTTGCTCTCCAGTCCCTGATCATCACCTGCCACCAAGTTAGCAGATAATAAATGAGTTATTCAGTACTATTGGGTTGCGAAAGTTTTTATGAAGTTTAAAAATATTAAAAAAAAAAAAAGATGAATGGAATCGAGTTACCTTATTTACCTCAGCAACCAACATTAGCTGCAAGCTTGCATGGGTCTTGCTGCAGCAAAGGCTGCTGAAGAATGCCTCAGCTGTGTTTCCCATTTAGGTGTTGGCATTACTGTTTCAAAAGCTTCAACTAGTAGTGCCACCTTTTTCTTTCTAGCAGGAGCAAGTTTGGTGACTGCTTTTCTGAGTGCATAATCAACCATCCATTCCTCTGAATTTTTCCTTTCATCCTGCATCTGATGCTTGAGATCAACCTTTTCTGCATCAGGATCAGGAATTAAAGGCAGGTAATTCGGTTCTTTTGGGTTGAAATCCCTCAATTCCTTCTCATCATTAACAGGCCGCTTGGATCTGACTGTCCATTTGTGACTGCCACAGGTGCTTGGTGGTTCGTGGTCGGACTTGCTCTCTGAAAGAATGGATGTGCTCTCGAATTCGGGGATGGCATTACCGCCAGTCAGGGCAGATGTTTCTGTTACATCTGATAGGGTGGTGCTATCTTCCACTTCCATTTTATCAGTTTCTTCTGCATCGTTCTCGGCCAAAGTGACTTCACACATCCTCGAATCACTCTGCTTCTCAGAATCCTCGGAACTTAGCATTTTGGACTTCTTAACATCGCCCTTTTCTACATATTTCTCGTCGCAGTTCTTTTTGTCAGAAACATTCATGTTATCATACTTGCTCTCGGATGGATATTCTTGACTTTCATCAGGTAGGAATTCATCAACTATATCCTGATTTGAAATACCGTCTTCAGCAAAGTCTTCAAGCCGGCAAGAGACATTCATCATGCGGTTTTGCTCCTCATCCACTTGAGCATCATCTTGATTTGCTTCATAGAGATCCTCCGGAGCTTGGACTCCAACAGATACTTTGTAAATAACAACTGGACTAAAATCAACTTGGACTCCAATTGATCTTTTGGTGACAACAACTTGTTCTTTCTCTTCTGTTTGAGTTCCAGCTTCATTGTTGTGTATTTCCTTTTCATGATAAAAATCATTGATGGCCACAGTTTGATCTCCTTCTGAATCCCCGTGTTCCAGGCTTCCATTGGAACCATCATCTGTTACAATCTGACGAGTTTTATCTGAATTCTGAAGAGAATCAGAGATATGGTTCTGAAGCATCACAGTCATGTCATCATCTTGAAGAGATTTATCCTTCTGCGGACATGTTTCAGGGATTTCATCGTCTGCTTCAGAAACTCTGTTCTTCAAGAGAATCTCCTCACTGGAAGATGCTGGTTCTACAATTATCTCCTCTGTCCCTGCTGAAGTGACCATAGCTCTAATCAGATCTGTCTCAGCTTCCTCCATGGAAAGATTTTTATCATAAACTAAGCTGTCAGATGCTTGGCTTGATTCGATACTCTCCGAATTCAGGTGTATGCCATCCATTTCAGAATAACTATCGTCATGTTCCCGACTGAAGCATGCAATTTGTTCTTCGAAGACTTCATCAGCCATAATCTCCGCACAGCAATCACTGGTAACTATTTTTTCTGATTTAATGATGGATTCATCACAAATTTCATGATTCTTCATTTCTGGTAAATCCCCTTCATCTAAATCAGATTCATTATCATTTTCAGGCTCTGAAGTAGAATACTGGCCCTCCTCCCACTCCATATCAGTAGCTTCAGAAATACTATCAGTCCCTTCGGTGCTGGCATTGCATTCCTCTTCAAAGTCACTTCCACTGTAAAAACTTTCCGGTACAGCTTCATTTTGAACGGGAATCAGTGGGTAACCTTCTTCTGGATCTTCTTTTTTCTGTTCTTCAGGAAATCTCTGTCTGATATCAACTTTTCTTGAAATGATATCACTGTCTTGTTCAAGGTTTTCCTCAAAATCAATCTCAGAACGTGGTGATCCATCAGATAAGCTCTCGGCAACTTGCTTGTGATTCTTGTGTTCCACTTTGTCTTCATCAAATCCTTTAAAAGGAGACTCAGCTCTGCCTTCTTTATTCTTAGCATAGATTTCGATGAAAAAATGCATGGCCCCTTCTTTTATCAGAGGAGTCCTCGGTGAAGAATCCAAATCTCCTTCCTTATACGCAGGCTTCTCATCAAAATTCATCTCCCATGCATCGGTTTCTTCTGTTTTTTCACCAACTGGCTTGACTCTACGTGGGGATGGAGCTTCCAGTTTCATGCTCTTCTGAGTCTTCAACAACCTCCTCCTTGCCGACAAGAAGCACTTCAATGGTGGCAAAGGAGTGTGGTGATGACCATTAAGAGAGCAAAAAGTGTAGGGACACACTTTTGTAGCTGAAGTACCTTCAGCTTCAGTTCCCCCAGGATTAAGCATAAGATATTCCGGGAATTTTGAGTCCTTCAAAGTTGAAGAACAAGTAGATCTCTGTGAATCCATATCTGCAAAGATAACAACTCTAGAACATTTCTTTGCCGAAGCTCTCACCGGCTTGAAACTGGGAGTCTTCGTTAAAGTCCTCACCAGCTTCAAACTAGATGTCCTTGTTAAAGTTCTTGCAGGTTTGCTACTAGAACCAGAGCTAACTTTTGAACTACTCAAGCTTTTTCGACGCAGATTGTTGCTGTCTGAACCACTTAGAGAATACCGGGAACTCACCTGGGAAATCTCCTTTCTGGCCTCTGAACTGCTGGTAGACTTCATGTAATTTGGGGACCCCGAAGTTGTTTTTATCGGAGACTGCTTCTGTGGAGTGCCTGCCTCAGCTGGAACATTGAGAGGAGGTGGCTTTCCGGGCTGTGGGATAATCTGTCTGATAGGTGATGATGATCTTAAGCTCTCAATATCTGAAAGCTTGATTGATCTTGACTTCTTCATTTTCTTCTTCATGTCAGGTCCTCTATTCTTGCCATCCTGGTACTGATAAGAAGATGCTTTGAGGTTCACCAACCGCTTCTCAGATTTATTAACATGATCAGCTTGGATTCCGAGCTTGTTGGATACCTTTCTTTGCACCATCTTCACAGAAAAATCATAACTTCAGGAAGCTTCAGGCTGAAAGGAGGAAAATTGAGGAGGGTTTTCCTCCCTTTGGGGTGTTCAAGCTCAGGAAGAAAAGTAGTTTTCTTGAGGCTTTTTTGGAATGAAATGAAACGAAACTTACATAAAAGGAATTCCTGTAAAGACAAACCAATAAAAGATCCTTCCTGGTTTTTTTATTCTGGTTTCTTAGTGGGTGGCCCTTTTGTTTATTGCAACAGTGATTTAAATAATATGTCAAGTTTGAAGGTTGATGAGTTTGGAATTGGGTCCCTGTGAGCATTTTCTGAATGTTAATCATGACATTTGCAACATGGGAATCTACATGTGGCACACTGACTAGTTACTTATTTCTTAAGGCTCTAAAATAATGTTCGATTAGATGCCCTAACCCATTTTAGGCCTTTGCAATGACAGAAATAGCCTTCCATTATGTGGATAAACATCACCATATTCTTGAACATGAATGAAAAGATCTCTAGCTATCCGGCCATAATGTGAACTTTGGCAGTATTGACACATACCCATTATAATTTTGTCCTCTTAAAACGCAGTCAACAAAGTTTGATAAGGAAATGAAATGAAATAAAAGCAGTTACATCCAAATCTAGTTAGTAGCAGTTGTAGTTGTTTTTATATATGTTAATGCATTTTTATTATACTCTTTGATGCTTCATAATTCTTGGAAAGAAAACATTTGAAACATTTTTATGTTTTTGTAACTAGACAACGTTTTGGGGGTTCGGTAGGGGTGTTAAAAGTAATTTCTTACGGAGATATATTGACACATATTCTAAACTTTAAGAATTCAACTATTGACTGGGAACCCATAAAGACGGGTTGGGCGGTAGGACTTTAGAAAAGACAAAGCAAATGGTCGGCAGAAATGGGCTGCCCGTGGGCCCTGAAAAGGTCCATTTATGCAGACGCTCCTCTCCGCCCTCTCCAATAATAAAGCATATAATCCCACCCCACGCCACCCCACCGCCACGGCACCACCCACTGAAAAAGGCAAAGGAAAAAGAAGAAAAATGATCTAAGTTTTAATAGGCAATTAAAGATTACTTATTATATGAGGTAAGACTGTTTGAGATATTGATTGAACTCTTAATTAGGTAATTGAATTTTATTTTACTCCACTACAAATGACATCATGCGTAGTAAAGGGAGGCTAATTGTTGTATTGTATTTCTAATTTTCTACCCAACTCAAAAAAGTCTTGCCTACTCATTTTAGACAATAAACTGGAGCAGTTTGATAATTGTCTGCCTACCCTAACGATTATTTGGACATTCTGAATATGATTAATTATTTTAGTCAACTAACAATTATCTTGTACAACATGTCATATTGTGCATATCTTTCTAGCTCATGTTAATGGCTACTGAGCTCATCAAAGTGCTTTTCATACTTCGCAACAAACTTAGCAGTAAGCCATTTCCTGTTTCTCATGATAATTGCTAAAGGACTTATCCCATTTCTTGTTGATTCTCGAACCAGGCCCCAGCTGGTATTTGAATCGAAATGATCAGCTGCCCTTTTTTGAACTTTGAATTTGTAGTACACATTTACCATCTCATTCTCATTTGTCAACTTCTAAGAAAGTTATTTTCGTTTGAAAAAGCCCGATTACTATATATAATTCAAACTTTTAGGTGCCTATTAGATAAGTCTTGTATCCTGGTTTCAGGTTGATGACAGTTATATGCAACTGTTGGGATTCTTCCATTTGCTAGTTTGAATATTTAGATCAGTTTTCTTTATTGTCACATTGGTCACTTGATTAGAAAGAACCCTCACTATCTGAAATGGAAACTTCATTAATACATTGAGTTTCTAACCTGTTTAAACGTCTTCTATTGTAGCTTTTTAGCTGCCATGCATTCTAGTAGCAAAAAGACTCCATTAATCCTAAGAATGTTAATCCTTGACTGTTCATAAGGGGGAGCGTAGTGTAGGCACCCTTTGGGACCATATCATCATACAAGATTCTCCATGCACGCATGAGAAAGAGAGAGAGGTGACCAAAATTCTATCTGCAACTAAGCGCTAAAGAACAAAAAACACTCCATGTTTAAGGCTCAGATGTGCATGAGTTTGTGCTTCTTTATCAGGTTTTGGCATGAAATTTTACTACTGGTTATCATTATATCACGTGATGATGTGCATAAAGAAGACATGCATGTACATACAGCTCTCTCTTTTGCCATGTATTCATACTGCCAAAATTCTCCCATGAAATATCCCATGTCATCTTGTTCCCTGTAAGAGATGATCTTGAAAGTTGAGAAGCTTCAATCTCTAAGAGAGCAGTTTGTTTTCTTCCTATAGTCCAAATGATATGTACTCCAACAAGCTAACAAGCCAGCCAAGATTTTCGTCCTCTTTTTTCCAAATAATGAAGCAGCTATGAAATTTTCGTTTATGTTTCTACGTGACAACGAAGCTATTGCTTGGTTCATTTAGATGAATAGCACTGGAGATGTATACATATATCATTAACATGACTAGCAATAACCTGTAGTTAACATGGCATGTCACTGATGACTCAATTATTCATCCAATAATATTCATTTTATAGCATTTTTTCTGTAAGCAACAATTATATATACTTGGCAATATCTTCACGACCAAAAGCAATTATGAGGTGTTTGTGGCTCAGGATTCCATATAATAGACAAATTAGTTAGTATAACACTATTAGCATTTATTTACGATATTAATCAAAACTAATGAAACCTAATATGCATCAGATTAATTTGAATATATAATCATGTATTAAGTGATGATTTCAAATGATTGAACACCTAATCGTTGACAAATAAAACATATAAATTAAGGTGATTACATCGAGATCAGAAGCATGAAAGCAACTTTATCAAAAAGGAAAAGTAAAGTGGACAATTCTTTAAGATTCAGTGCCATCTTTAGGCACAGATTAAATTCTTTAATCAATAAACTTCAGTGACTTAAAAGGATCTTATAGCAAATCTGCTTTCTTTTTTTATGCATAATAAACGTGAAATCACATAGAAACTATTCATCAATGTTTATACATAACCATTAATTTCTAAAGAAAATTTATGGGCATTGTGGACTGCTCAGGGCCCCAAAATGATAGCATGCCCCAGAGGAGTATGTAAGTGTTTGAATAAACAGAATCCCCATTATCCCATTATGGTGGTTGTAAATGATAAAGTTAAGAGTAGGACATGGAACCTGATAACCAAACCTATCTACTATAAAGGTCAGGATCCTGAGTTTAGATAACGAGAGGACCCTGATTCTTCCTAGAGGCAAAGCTAGAAAAAATATCAAAGATTTGTTAAAGGTGAAATAGATGAATGATTAATAAAGAGTGTCGTCATGGTTATATTTGTCCTGGAATTGCCTATGAACTATTTGCAACTCATAAATATAATAAAATAAGTCACTTGTTCATTTTGGAAAAGATGGTTAAACATCAGTCTTTTCTTAATAATTAGAGTTATAACATTGATGAATGAAGCATGATACAGGAATGCTGTATCCAGAACAATTTTGCACTAATTTTGTGGAGACACTGATCCAACTTTTAAGCTAAAAAGAGAGCAATAAGTAGCCTTGGAACACCTTTTTTGTGTGCATGTACCAGCATAACTTTAGTGGGCAACTCTTTCCCAAATCCCCCAAAACAAGGATGCTTATTACTTTTACTTTGGCCCAGACTTTCCAATAACTCAATGCTTAATTTCCTGCACTGCTTTGACATTAATCAAGCATCTGCATGAATTAACTACCTCAACTAATTGGTTCAAAACAGCGCTAAGCATCGGTCATAATCATCAGATCATAACCTAGACTTGTCAATTGGCGACCATAATTAAATAGCAAGTTTCAAGATAGTGACTAGATGGTTGGAGGGTAATGCAGTTGGAATCATATAGAACAATTGACAATTTCAAGATAATGATCATTGTAACTTGTTAATCCTACAAATACTACCTAACAGCGCTTTAAGGTTGTAGCAGGTGTACGCAACAAATCGGCGTTGATTGCTCCATAATAAAGTTCAACTCCTAGAGAAATATGCTCTCTATATTGGAGTGTGGGGATGATAAGGGGAAAAGAAAGAATGTAGAGCATATAAAAATAAATAAATAAAAAGACTTTTGATACTAATAAAAGAACCATGGACAATAACCTTCTTCTACTTTCAGAGAATTCCCTGCATTCTAGAATTCTGCTGTTAAAATCATATTTACTCTGCAGCTAAACAGTCAGGTTAAGGCTATATGTTAGAATTCATTTCACACCTTAATTATACAATTTAGCAGCCCTCTTCCCTCCCTGGCATTGATCAGTTTCAGTTTTCAACAAATCTCACAGAGAACAACTGATCATTGAGTATGGTTAATATAATTGTCATCCTTATAATACATCTCCTCTGCAACCACCCATCCCTTTGTAATGGCTTAGTCAGACACTTCTAGTAGGTGTAATTTTTTTTTCTTCCAAGTGCAATGTCTAGGGTCGGAATCATTGTGCAGCAAGGGACTCGTTTGGATATATGCTTGTCATAATTCAGTGGCGACTGTCTGTTGTCAAATCAGCCCTCATTTCCTTCTGTGACAGCCCCAGTCGGCAATTATCATGAATATAAGCACTATTAACACCCCTATAATGTTTTTATGCATGTCTTGTAGCTCCTATTTATTGGAGTTATTTCCACATGAACGTATACTCTTTTGGTACAAATGAGTAACTTTGATTCTATACATTGTCAGTGACAAAATTGGTTAAATACAGCCTAGTCGGAAGTTGTAAATTTCTAATTTATACTCCCTTTCTGTACAGCAATAAATAGAACTATAAAAATAGGAGAAACAAGAAGAATCATGTATGGAAGGGCTTGACTCAGTGCACCTTCTTCTGTTCCAGCCTCTTGTAGAATGTAGCTGGTTTTGTCTTCAACAAAAGCCTCAAAATAGTTCTGGTACCCAGTGCTCTTAGATGAAAGATTTGAGCTTGTGACCTTCATCATTTCCATGGCCTGCCAAAGTTGAAAGTGATTTATTGAGGAAAATATAAAGAAATGCAAAAATGGAAGAAAAATTAGGATTATGTCTGATTTCCTGAGGAAAATTACTAATGAAAACTGCAAACTTCCTTAAGTTAGGGACCTAAGAATAACGTCCCTCATTTATTTTCAACCTCAGAATAATTAGCACTTCTACTCTGGCACTTTTTGCTACACAGTGAGCAGACTCGAGTTAAAAATACAACTCAAACCATTCTCAAGCACAAGCTCAAACTTCACAACTTATTTTGTCTAGAAATCTGTACATCCAGCACTGGCAAAAGTGTTGCATACAACCCTTTCAGCAGTTAAGTTTATTCCCACAAATACAAGATCTAAATGGTCACTGCAGCACTTTATGTATACCTGAAAGCTGAATAGAAATTGCTGGGCTCGCTTGCTCACTTCAGCATTTGGGTGAGATTGAAGCTTCTCATACATAACCCGAGCCTCATTTGACCTGCAAGCATTGCAACTCATTACTAACTGCCTAGCTCATAAGGCAAAGAATGCTTTGACACTCAATAGACAGAGGCACCACACAACAATTCAGCAGTGTTTTAGATCATATTAACCAATAGATAAATGGGGTTTCCACAGGAAGTCCAAATTCCTCATTAGGTTTCAATAACTAACAATAATATAAATATACCTACGAAGAGAATCCTGACAAATAGACCACTGCAAAGCAGCTAATCCATGAAGTTCACTCTGCAAAAACAAAGTATTTTATGCAATAAAATGAAATCTAGGATCAAAAGATTATATAATTAACTACACTTGAAAGAAAGAAATAGTGCAATAAGGATATGCATATATCTTTGTAGGTGTGCAATGAACTTTCTAAATATCAGACATGTTAGACAGTTGTTCGTTGCCCCTTATTTTCACTTTATTTCTTGTACATTGACCAAAAGACAGAGACGGAGGCAGGAAGGTAGGGATGGGTGAAATGTGATCGTCAACTGTTAACAATTCACTAAACTTACCTTGAATGCCATTTTCTGCATAACCTTTTCATAGTATGGCAAGGCTTCCTTGAGCTTCCCAGAATCCATCAAGGAGTCGCCATCCGTCAAAGCCTATATTTACAAGAAATAAGATAAGAGAAACTGTTATTTATATACTTCTTATAAAATGGCTTAACGTACAGCAATTCAACAAGTCAAAATACTAGCATATTTATCATTCCTAATAAGTGGAACCAAAAGTCACTTTATGAAAGCTGCAGACTTCACAACATATACCGGAAATCTGGGTTTTCCTGTTGTATAAACAGAAATGGTATATAAACACCAAAGTTAATCATTTCCACATGCTTGAAAGGAGGAATCAAGATTGTCTTTACTTAGACTGGAAAACAAGTACCGAACAACATTATATTAAACGGACGTGATAATAACAACCTAGAGTGTGATTGTAGAGTCACCTACTAATGATATTCCAAAGTGTTAAACAAACACTTTTGTTCTGTAAATAATATGTACAGTATCACTTAATGATTAATAATAACTAGTAAAAATTTCATTAAAAAACTAAAATAAATTCTTTTTCTTTTTTCTTCATGAATTATAAAGTTAAAGTAGAAGTCTGTTTGAAGAGCACCTCCTCACACTCAGATTTCAGCTTCGGATCAACATTTAAGCCAACTTTTTTCTTGTAAGCAGCGAGAAGTTGTCTAGTGCGCTCATCCTTAGTAGCTCTATCTTCAGCTGTTTCAAGAACGTCTCCTGAACGAATTGTTTTTCCACCACCAAACTTTAAACAAAAAGGAAGAAAGCTATGTCAAATAAGGCTTCCTGTAAGAAAAAATTCCCTAAAAATTGCACAGATTCAAAAAGCTGTCATCAGTTCTCCACAACCACAGAGATTGAAAATTTATGCTTGCCCAATTAGGTGCATCTTATTCTTAACTCTCTTCAAGATGAAATAACTTCAAAAGACTTCATAGCCTGATGCATAAAAGACTGAACCTAACTCCTTGTTACTTCTGTCCTTATTCTAATGCAATAAATCATCTCAAGCAGTCTGGTAGAATCCCAGATGTGCATTTCACTTAAAATTACAAGAAACAACAAAACTTATGCATGTTGGCTGCAGACACATAAGTGCTTATATTCAAGTAAATTCAGAAGTCCATGAAGTAAATACCGTCTTGGAGATATTGCCAGGTCTTGGAAAAACTCCCCAAGTAGAAACCTTCGGCTTGTAAAGATCAGAATTATCTTCTAGCGTTGGCTTAGGCTCCGACACTGTTGCCTCCCCAAACTTGCTGGTGTCTCCAACAATGATCTCCACCTCAGGAATGTCACCTTCTGGAAAAGGGTCAGTCACTGGAACCAATCCAGCCGGCAGTCCTCTGCCCTCCTTCTTATCCGCAAAGTTAAGCCCCATAAAGTCAATGCTCGAGACCTTCAGTTGTTCCTTCTTACTATCCCTTTTCTCCGCAATCTCTCTTTGCACATTGCCTCTACCTTCTTCCTTCAAGCCTAAAAATCAATGCCAACCGTGCATCACAAAAATGGTAGTCTTATCGTGTTAGGTATTTTTTAACCCTTCAAAAACTGTGTAATGTGTTTTAAAAGCTCAATGATTGAAAATCTATCGAAAGAAAATTTATGAAGTAATTTACTAATTAAAATTCATTGAATAAAATGTCAAAATAATTTTTATAATAAAACTACCCAGCCGTCAATAGTTCATATTTTCCAAGATGTTAACTTTTCATCCATCAACGAATGTAACAACATGAAATATATAACAAGCTGAACTAACAGTAATCCTCAATTAAACTCTCTACATTTACAACTAAAAGTCTAAAATGCCTGAACTTGTTCGACTCTCAACAGTCCCTTTGTTCTCCTTGTAGTCTTTCGCTTTCGCCATTGCAGCCTTAACTGCAGCAGGCACTTCCTTATCGCCATTATCAATCACAGCAGAATCTCTAACTGGGTTTGCCTCGATTTTGGAATCTGGGACCGGCGGTCGCGACTTCTTGTAGGCCTTAGCTTTTTCAAAAGCGAGCTTTACAGGATCTAGTGTAGTTTCTTCTGGTGAGTCCTGTGAAGATTGTTCGGCGTTCTTGGATGATGGGCTCAGAGAGAAAGAGAGTGTCAATGAAGCGTGCTTTGGCTTGGTGGAAGAGATGGTTTTGATGGTGTTGAAAGATGGGAGCCATGATGGTAGAGGCTGCAGAGAACTCATGGTCCTGCTAAGATGAGTGTGAAGTGAGTGGCCATGAAATATACGTTTCCGAAAATATTTCACGTACCGTCCGATTCAAAGATCAATATAAAAATGGGGCATTTATTTAAGCGCCCGAAAAGTTTTTTTGTCTATCCAACATCCCCTTAGATCCCCCGAAAATTAACTGCCGTTACTTGTGCCTAACAAATAAACAGTTTTCATAGTAAAAGTCAAAAATACCCTCAAACCTTACTCAAATTTATCGTGTTCTCTGCTAGTCCTTCAACCATGCCCGGCACTAAACTTTTCTCCAACTCACCTTCATTTCACTTTCCAAAACCCTAACCCATAACCCACTTTCTAAAATCCCCGAAAACAAAAAGAAAAATTCATTTCATTCACGCTATTTGGGCATGTTTTACACTCGCCGATGGGCCAGTCATCTTCTCTGGGCTGGAGCCAAGCGATCAGTTTTATTTTTCCCCGGCATTGATTTCGAACGAGGTTTTGGACTTTGCCGAGGAAATCGTTGGGACTTAGGATTATACGGGTGATTTTCCCGACGATTGTTTGGCTTAAATTTTTCTTCAATTCCTCGTGTAGGAGATCGGAAACATTGTTCATTTGTGTGCCAGTGGTCGCTGCGCGTGGACGGTGGGAGTCGACATCGGTTATCTCTCGATGCGCAGAGCGAGATATTGTCGTCTCTGCCTCTGATTTTCAAGCGCTTCAACGCCATCACGAAACTCGCGCTCGGATGCGATCGACAGTCCATCGACACGAACGATGACGCCTTTATTTTGATCTCTCTCCGTTGTCAGAGGCTTTTTGTGGGAGAAGAACAATCGGTGATGCCGAGATTGCATGCATTTCTGAAAAATGTGTGGCGTTGAAGAAGCTCTGATTAAAGGATGTGCTATTTCGGATATTGGGATTGAGGCGCTTGCTTGGGGTTGTCCCAAATTGGTTAAAGGTCAAGAAATATAGAGGAGTGAGCAGCGAAGTTGCAGAGTTGTTGAAAATACGCAGAGGATCATTGATTGTTAATTTGGATGCTAATGACGTTGATGGCGTGGATGCAAGTGTTAGTAATGGTGGAGTCCTAGAAAGTGGCTTGGAGTTTCCGATGATGGCTGGCCAAGTAAATGGTGGAGAAGCTTCATCAAATGGTGTTGGCAGGTTGGCATATTTTAAGCCAAAGTTGGACTTTTTGCTGGCAGGAATTTGGTTCCTTGCACATTTAGAAGATGGTCCAGTGGTGACACCAACAATTCTAATGATAACCTATGATTGATCTGTGTAAGAGTTGGACAACTTACAACTCTTTGCTTTACTCTGCACAATTCTTTTGTGGCTAAGGTTTAAATGTTTTTATGTTTTAAAGGGAAAGCCTGTTTTGGCTCTCTGTTTGAGAACATGTAAGCCTCTAAACGCAAATTCGGCAGAAAACGATTGTTATTGCTGCTTAATGGTATCTGCTAAAGACCAGCAGGATTCACTCCTACGTTCTTTCTTTTTTTTTTCTCTCGTTCTCCTCTCCCGTTTTGTTTCATTTCTTTGGTATGTTTTGGCATAGTTTGCAAGATACACTGAAGTGTAAAGTATGTTCCGCATTTGTGTGCAGCTTTGTGCTACAACATGTTTTATGAATTTGGGTCGCACCGCCCGCCCGGTTCCACTCCCGGGGAAATTAAATTTAGTTTATTCCCAAAAATTAACACTTATCTCGTATTTTTTTTAAGATAATTTTTTTTAGGATAAATATTAATTTTTATGAAAACAATTATAACTTTTTTGAGATAATTATTTTCAAAAAATTTAACTTGGTCAGAGTGAATACCCCGAATTTTTAACGTGTCAATATAAATGACTTCGGATTGCATAAGATTGGTTGAAACTGTGAGGAACTCGTCCAGTGAAATTCTTGGTTTGTTGAGGGTTTTTTACAGAGTTTTGAATGGGGATTTTGGAAAGTGGGTTATGGGTTAGGGTTTTGGAAAGTGAAGATGGAGGTGAGTTGGAGAAAAGTTGAGTGGCGGCCATGGTTGAAGAAGAGGCATATAGAACACGATAGATTTGAGAGACGTGTGAGGATATTTTTGACTTTTCATGTTTTATACTGTATATCTGTTAAGTGTAAGTAACGGCTGTTAAGTTTTGGGCGATCTGTTTAGTTTTCTAGTCAGGTGAGATGTTGGGATGATTGCAAATATCTTCGGGGTGTCAAAAAGCGTACGCCATATAAAAATATTAGAAAATAACGAGTGAGGGGGCCTTTTTTTTTTAACACTTTTGCATCAAATCCTAATAAAATACCACCTGACATTAGCCTAGTTTCTTAAATAAGAGGCTTGAGTCGGCCCAAACTATTATCACTGTACCAGTATTTAGAATCACCAGATAGTTTGAATGCTAGTTATTTGTTTATATATCTATCAATAATCAATAAGTATTTAATAAAATATTAAATTGTCAAATTAATTTGTTTAATTACTTGATATCTTGTTCGATAATCCATCGACAATCCAACACTTGATTAGACAATAAAAAAATTAAGATTTTATTAAAACTTAAATCACTCCAAAAACTTCTTTTTTTTGGTTTTGCATTTTCACATATCTTTTATATAAATATAGGGGTTAAATATTAATTTCTGAAACTTCTAAATCTAAGAAAATAACCCAAACTTCATTGGTGTCTTGTGAAATTTTTCACATTCGCTTGCAAATTAACTTCTAACGAACTGTTTGAATTAAACAATATTGATAAATCTGTAATATGCCTTTGAGGGTTAACATATGTTGAACTGTTTTGTTCAGCAGTCCTGCTGAGATTAGAAAAAGGCCGACTATTGCCTGACAAGCAACGCCAATTAACAACCATGTAGTCAAACGTAAATTCTCAAACATTGTATAGATCCAACAGCGGACATCCAAATTCTCGTAAAATCTTTTTATTAATTTGTTTATTGGCGAGGAATACAGTTTTCAATCATGGCCAACCAAGTCTAGTCCTTCTAAATTACCACCAGAACACCAAGAGAGACTTAAGGCAGGAAGCAATGAGCAAACTTCCTGAAATTGCACATGTGAAGATATTTTTATCATCTAAAAACCCTAAGTGAATGATTCACAGATGTGAAGCCCCCATCAACCATGAGATTAGTTCCACTTATATACCTAGCTTCATCGCTTGCTAGGAAGACTACAGCATTAGCCACGTCAGTAGTCAACAACTCCACTCCCTGCAGGTTAGCATTTCTCCCAACAAAATCACGGAAAGCTGCCATGGCATCATCCGTCCTCTCATCCTCAGGCAAGTGAGCCAAAGCCAAGCCTGTTGCAACTGCATAAGGAGAAACACAGTTCACCCGTATCCCATATTTTCCCAGCTCGGCGGCAACATTCTTGTTGAGCCCTAGAACTGCATGCTTGGATCCTGTATATGCATGAGGGCCAAGACCTCCAATGGCACTTGAAACACTGCAGAGAGAAATGATGGTGCCCTTGTTTTGTGGGATCATGATCCGAGCTGCATGTTTCATTCCAAGGAAAACACCCTTTACATTTATGTCAAATACCTTCTCAAACTCCAATAAGTCAGTATTGCGTATGTCAGGACAAGGTGAGCCTGAAATCCCGGCATTGTTGACCATGATATCAAGTGTGCCAAATTTTTGAACAGCGAAGTCAACAGCAGAGCGAACATCATCCTCTTTTGTGACATCACAATGAAGAAAACAAGTGTTTGGGTCACCACCGAGGGAGTCACAAACCTGCTGACCAAGATTGTCCTTCACATCTACAAAGCAAACTTTTGCACCATGCTTGTGGAACAGACGCACAATGCTCTCTCCAATCCCCGTCGCTCCACCTGTGATCAATGCTACTTTCCCAGCTAATCTGAGGACAAAAGAGTGCTTAAGATGTTTGATATAGATAGTTAATGCCATCAAATCTTAAGGTAAGAAAAAAAATTCCCTCTGAAACTTTTTAGGAGGTTTAAATTTAGCGCAAAGGGAACCGGCATCATTGCCCTGAGGACAGCTTCTATTGACAACTTGCAATACATTTGACGATTGAGTTTCTACACCACTTATAAAGGTACGAGATATATACAAGATCTGAAACCCATATAACTTTGTACCAGACAACATAAACACAGTGTTGATGCAATTACACAACAAAAGCAACTCAATATTTCATTAGAGAGGCATTATGTTATCATCAAGTATACCTATAATAAAACCATACTAAATAAGAGGATCCTCATGACCCAAGGTTCAACCTCCACCCAGATTCCCCAAATTGAACCACAGTACTGACTTATTTGATCATACTCAACAAGAGCAAAATTATATTTTGTTGAGTAACTATGCATCACTTAGTAGAAATGGTACCATTATCTCATTTGTTAATTTCCTGGTTAGTGATATAAAGATACAATGAAGTAGGTCTATAATATATATACATATATACATTCATGGGTCACTTTGAAGTCAGTATCCATCAAATGTGTATTTGTCTGTAATGCAAATATATCTTCTAAAAAATAGCAACAAGTCCTTGACGTGTTATCTTAGTTATCTAAGAAAATGACAGCAGGAATGAAGTCCCACACCAACTATTTCAAGCAGCACAAGAGCCAACTTTCTTATCCTTTCACATAGTTTTCAAACAATAAGTTGAAACGGCACAAACACAACTATATTGTAAAATTCATGTAATTATGATCATAGCTTTAGCAATTAGTTGAAATATGCTTTTGGACCATATACTTGGAATTTCTGGACTCAATTTGAGTTCAAATCTCAACAACATTGAAACAAAAAAATTACTCAAAAAGTTAAAACACAAGTACAAGGCTAGAAAGATCAAATTGTTTTTATCAATTTGGCTAATTCCATTGATAAAGTGGGATAATTATTGGAAAATTTTGAGTTAATCAGAACAAAAAAGTTATCACTTTTCAATTCTGCTTGGCACGAAAGGCAAACATAGTTCAAAAGAACAAAACAAGATGAAAACTCAGCAGAAAACTCAATAGATTGATGGGAAATTATAAAAAATAACCAAATGGGACGGGATATAATGAAAAATAGCAGGTTTGAAATATTAGTTGATTACTCTACCCAACCTCATCCCCGAGGACCAAAATACCCTCACTTCAAAATCCCTTAAACCTCTCCGGAGCTCTCTGCTTTCTCTCTTCTCCTACAAATACGATATCACCACAACTCTTATATCTGAGTATTTACTTAGATTTCATGTCTTTGTATAGTATACATTACTAAGTAATATGAATACCATATAACCAGAAGTTAATTTCTACCATACAAGGAACATCTCTCTGCAATAGCCATGAGGAAGGAGAAATCAAAATATTCCCCTCTTATTCTCTATAAAATTTTCAAGTGAAAGGACGAAGAAATGAAACAAATGTACATTAAAAGATTATAATAAAGTTTCATACAATAGTCTCTTGCATTCTCATCATGGAGACATTGCAGCTTTCTTGTTCATCCCCAAGCAAAGCTTTCTGTACCAGGATAAGCTCATAGTCATCAGAAATCCTTTTTGAAGCATCCTTCTTCCATTGTCTAGTAGCTCATAGACAAACAAAAAGCAGAGATAGGGAGAGACAAAGAGGCCATAAGACGAAGTATTTATTCAATCATATTGTAAACTCTTTACAAAGCCTATTTTAATACAGTTAGAGCAAACTTTATGCAAGAAAATTAACGAGCTCTGATACCACTTGTAAAGGAATTATACGTAAACAAAAAACATCAAGATTAGTAAAATTCAAACAACATAAAGAGACAAAATATTTAACGTGGTTCGGCTTTAATTGCCTACATCCACGGACGAAGAGATAAATCCACTAGATCATAA
>JANLJB010030316.1:0-23063 GCA_026212285.1 Bursera cuneata | reverse complement strand
TTGTTGATTAAAATTTCAAACTTACTTTCCGCCTGATATTAGACCAAAACACGAGGGTAGTATTTGAAATTGTCCCATTTTTAAACGGTAATCCCTTGAAGGAAAATGTAAAATGGAAAATAAAATAAAATGGAGAAAAGCTTCAATTCAACGCAGTCGAACCAAACACGGCCTTATAGTGGTCGACCAGCAAATCACAAGCCCCTTTAAAATCCCGCAAACACTGTCCAGTTACTGGGCAAGTTTAGACTACAAAGCACGACGAAGATGGGCGAGTGTTTGAGAAGCGTAAACCCTATGAAAACCCCACTTCACAGCCACAAAATCCCGTCACCCAAGCTCTATTTCTCTTCGTTTGAGACGAAACCCGCTTTGAAATCAAAGAAATACCCGAAAATCTCAGTTTCTGTTCTGTCCAGCCAGAACCAAAATCCACAACAAAAGTTATCTCTTGATGCTCTGGTCACCAGCAACCGCAAGGAAGAACTCATTGGAGACATTAAGAGCTCGCTTACCAATTGTCTGTCAGAGACAAATCTTCACTTGACTGTTCCTGGTCTCAAATCCAAGACCAGGGGCAAGGTAATCGCATATATATATTTATAACGTGTTATGTGCTGTGTAAAGTAGTTAGCTTTTAATCGAATTTTCAATTTATATTTTATTATTATCGATCAAAAGATGATTTTTTTTTTGGTTTATTATTATGCAGGTGAGAGATATTTATGATGCTGGGGATTATCTCGTTCTGGTCACAACTGACCGGCAAAGTGCTTTTGATAGAATTCTTGCTTCTATTCCTTTCAAAGGCCAGGTTAGTGTAAACGGATATAAAATTTTACGGAAAGCTTGTTGACATTTTTGCACTTATTTCATAAATAGATGTTTGAAGGTAATGCTGATTAGTATTGTGAGTGGTAATTTATGGTTTTGTGTAGTTCAGGTTCTTAACGAGACAAGTTTGTGGTGGTTTGATCAAACTAGGCACATAACTTCGAACGCAGTGATTTCATCTCCTGATAGAAATGTCACAATTGCAAAGAAGTGTTCAGTTTTTCCTGTTGAATTTGTTGGTAAGGGCCGTTTTGTATTCTTCTTTGACTTGCTGGAAATTTTATTTAGACTTTTTGTTTCATTGTTTCTATGTCAGTTGGAAGGAAATTATTTCAGGAAATAACTTTGTAAATATCATTTCTGTTGTTGAGTTATTCTAGTATGCTTACTGTGAGTGGAGCAGGTTTCCACAGCATGAACAAATATTAAAAAGGCGAGTCGAGGGTAGCCTCCCGCTTGAAAAAGTTTGGTTACTATATATGTGTGTGTATTGATGGAAGAGGATTACAATATATTTCTGGTTAGCATGCTTTGTGGCACTTGTATTATATTCAAATAACTTGTTAAATGGAAGCTTGTATATGACTTGGGGAATGTGCATTTTACTAAATGTACAGCATGGGTAATTTTTTTTTTTTTAAGTTCATATTTTGTTATTTTTGAGGGAAAAGCAATAGGAAGCCATCCTTTTTATGGATAAGCTTGTGGCTAGAATTTTACTTCTAGGTTGTTTGATTTATCACATGATAAGATAAATCTTTTTTAAGCAGATAATATTTATTGAAATCTTCAATTCCAAGCCAAAAGTTTTTAAACTAAGGGCTTTTGCCGTCATATGTTATATATTTACTAGGTCTTCAGTTCTTAAATTTATTTAAATATGTTGCTATTTTGCAGTGAGAGGTTTTGTGACTGGAAGCACTGATACATCTTTGTGGACGGTCTACAACAAAGGAATCCGAAATTATTGTGGCAATGCTCTCCCAGATGGTGCACTTTCCCTATGGTAACTCTTTTTGTACAGCGTAAAGTTTTTCCTATCTGACTGCCTTTCTGTTTGCTGTAGGCTTGGTAAAAAATCAAAAGCTTCCTGCAAATATACTCACACCAACAACGAAGGCTGAAGATCATGATGTTCCTGTGACTCCAGATGAGGTTCATTCATATGTGCAAACACAAACTTGAAAATATATTTGGAAATTCCTATTTCAGTGTAATTGTTGTTTTTTTATATCTATTTAATGTTTCTTTATACATTTTCTTTTAAAAAAATATATATACGTGGACACTAGTCTGTAGTGATTTGTTTCTACTGGACGTCCAGATGGTTGGACATTGTTTTGGTCTCTTTTTGTCTACTTGATAAATTAGCTCATTTGATACATTTTTCTTGCAGATAATTAAACTTGGACTGATGACTGAAGCTGAGTTTGATGAAGCAAGTATGAGAGCATTAAGCTTATTTGAGTATGGACAGGTGAATGTGGTCATCAGTTGGTTGAAATATAATGGTTCAAAATCTTTACTACATAAATAAGTGATTTAAGTAACATGTGTTGAGTATGGACAGCTGAATGTGGTAATCAGTTGGTTGAAATATGATGGTTAAAAGTATTTACTACATAAATAAGTGATTTAAGTAACATGTGTTGGTTGTAAGTATTGTGGTCACTGTGCTATAAATATGGTTCTTTTCTACTAACAGACAACTCACCATCAATAAGCAGTGATTTATGACCATTTAATATTTAGGCTAGGGTTGAAATGGGACTTTGATGGCCCTTCTTATGTTTGCTGCTTACTTTAATGTTTCTGAAATTGCAGCGTGTGGCTTTAGAGCATGGCCTGATACTAGTAGACACGAAATATGAATTTGGAAAGGGCTCTGATGGTTCAATTCTTTTAATTGATGAGGTTAGCAATCATCATCATGAGAACATTAATTACCATCTTTCACTTTCTCTCTCTCTCACACACACTAACCACACATTTATCTCTTCACTCTGGCACACTATTAGTAAAATGACTAGTTCTTGCAATCCTAGGTGCATACACCAGACTCAAGCAGGTACTGGATCGCCCATTCCTATGAAGAGCGCTTTCAGAATGGTCTTGAGCCTCAAAATGTTGATAAGGTCTGTTGTTCATTGTTTTGATGCTTGCTTGGTAACTTTATTGAATTAGCTTATATGTATTTGTGCTGATCTACCAAAAGGTGATGTAGCTACTTTGTTTATATGCACTGTTATCATATGGCATTGAATTGATGTATTTTTTCCTCGTGTTTTATGTGCTTTTCTCATTTGTCAGCACTTTGGGTGCAACGATGTTTTATTTAAGAAGAGCAATATTTTGACTTTTAAAATTGTTCAAAATTTGTAGGAGTTTCTGAGATTGTGGTTTAAAGATCACTGCGATCCATATGTAGATGAGGTAATTCACATGAAATCTTTCAGTTATATGTGCTTCTAAGAACATTTGCTAAAATCTCATATTCTAATGCAATTTCAGGTTCTCCCTGAAGCTCCTGAAGAACTTATTTCTGAGTTATCTTGGCGGTAAAGTGTTTTCTTATGCCTAGTATTGAGGTCACATTATTGACATTAATAGGAATCAAAGAAGCAAAGTATACCATATTATTGTCCTCTAGGGTGATATTAGCTGTTCATTCAATGGTGGAATGGTCTTTCTCCGAAATCTATTCTTGTTAATATTGTCTATCTACTATTTTGCTTGATGTCTCCTTATTTCATCCTTGGGTTATATGCAAATATCAGAATTCCTAAGAGATCAAGCTTTGATGGAATTTTGATTCATTTAAACTATTTAGCTTTGTAATTTGCTGTGCTACATTGTCTTAATGAGATTGGTTCACACTTACCAATGTCTTTGGATTCTACAATACCCATATAAGAATCTTGGGACCTGTTGTGTTTAGAACAGTAGTTAATGTTGATCATTAGCAGACAGGACTTATGTTAGTATGTGATGACAGATACATATTTTTGTACGAGGCAATAACCAAATCAAGATTCGAGTTGCCCTTAACCAAGGTAAAATCTTTCTCATTTTTCCTTTTGTATATTCTGACATCAAGTGATCAAGCGAACATATTGGTTTCATTATGCAGGAGCCAATACATGATCGGATTTCACAGAACGTATCATCTGCATTGTCAATGCTGCGGTGATTTAAAACCTATTGTTTTCAATTTTCATTTTGGAAATTATAGTGGGAAGTTAATACATATTTCCAAATGCTGAGGCATTTGGTCTCTTGGAGGTACAATGAGCTGGTAGTCCATCATGGGATTTTGCATTCAAGGATAAGGTTTCAGAATCCAGAGGTGTTGGTTGATACAAGTGAGGTGGGCAGGATGAGCCAAATTTTTTTTGATAGTGCACACCATTGTGTGTTACACAACTTACTTGAAGTACCAGTTGCTCTGTTCGTTTATTTTGCTGGGTACTAATGCTGTTAAACTCGTGCAATCTGGAAATAATAGTTTCAAGAATTTGATGTCAATTCCGTTTTTCATTTTTTTCAATTCTAAATGGGATAGGGGGTAATATCACAAACCGTGTTTGGGTTTGACGTAATATCACCCAAAAACGTATTTTTATATATGTTTCACTTTAGTTCTTAAAATTTGCTTACTTCATCACTCAGGTTCATTTATAGGATTTCATCAATTTTTTGACTGAAGAAAATATAACAAAGATTTTCTCACCTCCCTTCCATTTAAAGAAACCCTAATCCCCAAATTAAGTAAAAACTAACCCAAGCTTACAAAAAAATCCTGATTCCCAAAACAATTTTAATCCTAATTTCTAATTGAAAACCTAAAAATCCCAATCTACGCCTTGTTCCAAACTTGTATAATTTGTTCTTCTTGTTTGTGTTGAGTTCGACTATGTGCGGTGTGTTGTTTCTAAGGTATTGATGGTGTTCCGCCTTTTGGTTGGTTGTCTGGGGTGGTTTGGTGAATCGGTGATGACCGTAATGGAATCCGTTTAAGCTTATTTGTTTGCAAAGCAAAATTGGTTATTGTAAAGTAGTAAAATAGACTATTTAATTTGTTTTTATTACAACAACAAAACAGAGGCTGTTTCCTTCTCTACTTTCGATAGAGTAAACTGCAAAAGAGTCCCTTTGACGTTTTCTGCAGAGGAAGGCAGGTGTGAGTGTGCAAGAGA
Organism: Bursera cuneata; assembly: GCA_026212285.1. NCBI lineage: Eukaryota > Viridiplantae > Streptophyta > Magnoliopsida > Sapindales > Burseraceae > Bursera > Bursera cuneata. The sequence continues at coordinate 18,033 of JANLJB010030316.1, read as the reverse complement.
GAGAGTGCAAGTGTTTGTGTTTGTTTGTTTCGTTTACTGAAATTTGATAAAATAATACCTTTGAGTACCTGTTTGAGATGAATCTGATGGAACAAAGATAAATCTATTATTTTTGAAAGCAAAAGTTTGTTTCTTTACCTGTCCATGTATACGTTTTTTGGCCATGTAGTTTCTTCCGGCACACGTTGCATGAACTAGGAAAACAGAGGTTGCGTAAGCTAATATCTCTTCCACAAGTCTTGCTGTGATTCCTTAACATTTCAAAACCAATTTTCATTTTTTTTAATATTTAAGATTTTGAAATTTTTAAAATTGGAATAAATAAATAAATATCGAGTCCAAGTTTTGTTTTTTTGGTTCAAGTCAACTTAGGCGGCCCTCACGAAGATGTTGGTGCGTGTACAAATTGCCAAGTGCTATTCAATGTTCATAAGTCGTCTTTCTTAAGATAAGAGACCTGCTTGGTGGAGAGCAAAAATGGCTGAAAAAAGCGTGAAGTTGTTTGGGTATTGGGCAAGTCCTTTTGCTCTTAGGGTCAGGTGGGCTCTGAAACTGAAGGGTGTCCAGTACGAGAACATCGAAGAGGATCTACCCAACAAGAGTAGCTTGCTGTTGCGATACAACCCCGTCCATAAAAAGGTTCCAGTTCTTGTACACAATGGTAAACCCGTGGCGGAATCACTCCTGATCATTGAATACATTGACGAGATGTGGGGACAAAATCCACTCCTCCCAGGAGATCCCTATGAAAGGGCCCAGGCACGCTTCTGGGCCAAATTCTTTGACGAAAAGGTAAGCAAAGCTACCTTAGAGCTTGAAGCTAGTTCATGTACTCAAAATACCAGAAAGTTCAACTTTCACTAGGGATAATAATTTTCATTACTATTATCAAGCATAATTCATGAGGCAGCTCTCCAATATTCATACTGGACTAATACAGTCAATTTTTTCTTCAGTGTGTATCTGAAGTTATGGGTGCATTTGCCTCAAAAGGTGGAGAGGAACAAGAGAAGGCTGCAAAAGCTAGAGAGAATCTTAAGACCCTCGAAAAAGGTCTTGAGGGGAAGCCCTTTTTTGGAGGTGAAACAATAGGCTTTTTGGACATTGCGGTCGGCTGGATAGGAATCTGGGGTAGAATTACCGAGGAAATTGCGGGTGTGAACCTGATTGATGCCGAGACCATGCCTTTACTCACTGCTTGGTTGGACAATTTTCTTGAAGTTCCCATTATCAAAGAGTGCATACCATCTCGGGATAAATTACTCGAGCACAACAAAGGCTTCCACAAGATTCTGACGGCTGCATTAACTTGAATCTCAACCATCATTTGTTATTGCAAATGCTGTAAGGTGCCTGCATATGATTTGTTGTTCGTCTATTCGAAACTACATACAAAATTATAGAACGGATATGTGTGCTTCTGATTTGTAATGAACTCTCAGACTATATGTAATACTAAGAAAAACAGTTATAAAGATTGAAATGCCATATTAGAAAATAATTTTTGCGAAATTAATTAGAACCAAGTGCAGGAAAGGGCCCAAGTGACGTCTTCAAATATCCCAGATATATTCCTTATACTTAGTAAGTAATACGATTGAGCACAGAAAATGGCCCAAGTGACATCCATCTGCCAGCAGCTACACCACCCTGACACGCCAGTTGTTAAAAGTAACAAAACTTGAAGTTCTATACGAAACATAACAAACTTCAGAGAAGGAAGCTTTTAATTTTTATTGCGGCAAGCTTTCACATTTTCCTGTACTCACCCAGTTTTCAAAGGCAAATCCTGGTAAGATTTTAACTGGTTTCCACCAACTGCAACAGGAAACTATTATAACTCATTCTATAATTTTACTTGCAAGTTTAAGGCTTGAATAAGGGTAGAAGTGTCATTATCTATCTCGATTTTATCCTTCTCCATCATTTTAAGAATGTCAAAAGCCGGTTTCTGTGCACTGAGGTGCATTCTAAGCAATGATTTATACAATGGTAAACCTACAAGACCTAGCCGATGGAGAACTCTAATGTACTGGTTTGCTTCTTCAAAATTCCCTAGCTTCTCAAAGTACTCAGCGATGGCCAATAAAATACCTTGTGATGGCCTCCAATCACAATGCTTCAACATAGAAAACCCTTTCTTCATGGCATCGATAGCTTTGTCCATATTCCCGTTGTTCACCCATCCCTCCATAAGAATCTCCCAAGTCTTATAATTTGGGCGGCCACCTTTCTCTAATGTATGGAGATGTAATGACTCGGCTTCTTTTGTCAGTCCATTCCGCATGTATGCACCTAAAAGTATGTTGGAAACTCTAATGTCATAATTCCGACAATTGGACTCCCATTCAATAAAAATCCTCTTGGCTTCAAAAAGATAACCTAACTTCACCAAGCATGATAATACACACATGTAATTGGCACATGTGATTCTCCCAGCCACAGCTTTACTAGCGTCCCAAAGTCGAAGAACTCCCTTCTTATCATTCAAAGTGGCATATAGTGTAATGAGGAAGAGATAACCAAGGCGGTTACAGGTAGATAGCTTCTTCTCTGCATTTTTTAGGGCCAAAAGGGCCTTATTAACAAGGCCTGCTTTTATATAAGCATTGGCTAAAGTAGACAGGGAGCTCCATCCCACTTCAACATTTTTATCCCTCAACATTTCTTTATAAACCATCTCCACTGAATGGGCCCCAGAAATCGCAGCACAACTGTTCATCCAAAGGTTGTAGGAGAGAACATTTCTGGGTATTTTGTTTTGCTTCATTCGCAAAATAACAAGGGTCACTTTGTGATATTGAGATGTGGCCATATAAAGTTTCATCATCTCATTAAATGGATGCGGACTCACAATCAGCCCCAAGCCACTCAGTTTCATCACGAGAGACTCGGCTTTGTCAATGGCTCTTTCTTTTACATAACCGTGAAGAAGAGTGAGACCGGCAGCTTTCTGTGAAGCACTGTTGGGTATACACATGAAATACTTTTCAGCCTCCATTAAACCATGGGCTTCAATAATCAGTCCCAATCTAATGGCATGATCAGCTGCCGACATCCGAAAACTGTTTTGAGTTTCCATCCATGTCAATATCTGTATGTCAACAGAAAAAAAATTGTAGAATATATTTTCGGGTGAATTATTGAAATAAAAATAACAAACAATTCCGCATAATCAACCCTGGACATTCTAATAACAACACATTCAACAAGTAGCAACTAAGAAAATCTGGCATAAGAAGGTTCCACTTCCAAAGTATCACTAAAATATCTGTAAAGTTTATTAGATCGTGCTTATAGATTTCAGGAACTTGACTCAAAGCTTTTAAAAAAAGTGTTTTTTATGCAAAAGCATTAATACTCTAAAGTACTTCCAAGTGCAGCTAAGAAACTTTGGTGATATTGACAAGCATCAATTTGGGAACAAAAATGAAGTTGTAGCAACCCAAGATAAAAATCCAAAATGAACGAATCTTTGGGCAGCAAAGTAGAAGAAAAATTGAACCTCGAGTGCGTGCTTGTAGCGCTTGAATTTCAGGAGCTGCCTTGAGATGAATCGGAGCTCCGAAACGGTAACTTTGTGGCCCGAATCCACCCAATTTTGAATCACCGCGGTCGCGCTGCTCCTGGGAAATTTCAATCTCAAGATGTTACTTTCAAGGTCGCCGTCTTTGGAAATCATAGATTCTCTGATAGGTTTCATTGGCGAGGCGCATGAGGTTATGAACCTCCACGTAGTTACTGGTTCCAACTGAACTTTGTTGCTGCATTTCAAATATAATTTTCAGAAAATTAGTGACGGAGAGCTAATAAGAGATTTCAATTYACAGAGGGAGCTCAATCGTGAAACTCACCGTTTTAGATTCGCTAAAAGCGAGCGAATTGCCATAGAAGCTAAAAGCGAGCGAATTGCCATAGAAGCCGTTAGCATTCTTTCTTTTCTAATTTCCCAAAATATAGTGACTCGAGGCAAGAAGTGAGAATTCTGGATCATCGGATTAAGTGCAGCAACATAGACATACGGCCTAGATTTAATTTACGATTTAACGTTGAATGTCGGTCCGAACGACGTCGTATTGATGTCTATTGATTATTTTTTTGTTTCCAAGTTTTCCTTAAGCCCCAAATAAACCCCAAACCGGCGCACTGCGAAAGATGATTTGGTTCTGATAATTCGTTTCTTGAGCTACACGAGGACCGATTTAATTCTGTTATTGCTCATAACATACTGAGAAAATTAAGAATCTTTTTCAGTTGAAAATGGGAAGATTTCGCTGGCTAGGGCTGGTCAGTTCATCAAACAAAAGCGAATTCTAATCACTTTGTTTTTCTCTTTTTGATTACATTTTACTGATTAAGTAGTTATTGCTTTGCAGTGTCGACGGCAGTTACTGTCTTCTATGGCTGTAGAATCGTCCATTAATGAAGGTCTTTGGCCTGATAAAGCTTCTACATTGCATCGATCATATTTTCATAGACGAGGTAAGCTATCCTTTTACACGTTTATCTCCACTTTTAGATTTATAATGGATTCTTTTCAAATTAGGTTTAGCCAATATTATTTAGTTATACTTTTTTTTTTGGTTGGTTTGGATAAGCTTTGCGCAGTTGTAGTTTTGTTATTGCAAAACCTGCTGATTTTGCGACCACTGGAAAGTTATTGTCAAAGCGCCATATTCATGCTACAGGTCTCAGTTACAATTTTATCTTTTAACATTTTAATCTTTTTGGGAGAAAATTTGAGCATTATACATTTCTTTGGTTCTTATTATTATGTCTCGATGTAATTTTCTAGGATCTTGCTACTCCAGTCAGCGAGACTGCTACGAAATTCTGGGTGTTCCTGAAAATGCTAGCCAGGATGAGATAAAAAAGGCATTTCATGTGGTGAGTATATTTTGAATACGGAACATGCTTTTAGGTGAGGGAATTTTATGTTTAGTCAGTGCGATAAGATATACCATATTGTAATGTAATATTGATAGTCTTGTTCTTTCTTCTCTTTTATCTTACATTCACTCTATATATTGGTCCAGTGGGGCCTTTTCTAGGTTTCATCTAACCTGTTAATAATAGGTGGCCTAAGTGTCTGGGTGAAAACTATGTGGTTACCTTTTAGTTTTTGTAATAATTTAGTTTAGGCGACTTCTAATGGAGCTTGTGGTCAGAATTGAGACAAATATGTTACATTTCTGCATTTCCATGAAATAATACAGCTTGCCAAGAAGTATCATCCAGATGCAAATAAGAATAACCCTTCTGCAAAGAGGAAATTTCAGGAGATAAGAGATGCCTATGAGGTTTGTGGTTCTAGTTTACTTGTGGAGTATGAAATATTTGTTTTTCTCATGCTTTTTATTCTGATAACTAAAAGATTTCTTGTTCCATTAGCATTGCAATTGTCATGTTTTGTAATGGTTTCCAACATGCTGTAATTTTCTTTTTGTATGATAATTTAGTCATTCTGGTATGGTGCAGACTCTGCGAGATTCAGAGAAGAGGGCAGAATATGATAGGGTAACCTCTTTTTCTTCTCTCTACCTCTTTCTTTTTATTTAACTTGGTTTATCACTGCTAATTTGATTCTTCATCACTAGGAATCTTTGGTCTGTATTTGTTAGTCTTTGGTGTTTTCATAGAAGGCAGTTCTAGTTTTACTGAAATGAAGATTTCAAAATATCTGCATTCTGATTCTTGTGTCCCCATTAAAGATTTGCAAAATAACTGAAACATTCTCTTAATCCTTTGTTTAATGAAGAGGCGAAGTAGAGGCTCAGAGAACGTGGAATATAGTACTGGTGATACAGACGGATTTAGATATTCTTACCAAACTCATTTCTCAGATTCATTCCATAAAATATTTTCTGAGGTATTTTTCTTGTTCCCTTATTTTTTTCTTAATGCAATCTGTTGTCTTGACTGGTTATTATTGAAATAGAAGTTATTAATGGTTTGCAGATTTTTGAAGATGAGACTAGCCATAAACCTGATATTCAGGTCAACTTCTTTTGCTTCTGATCACCAGTATCTATATAGGCTGAGTCTCTATATTTCCAAGCTAAATACATGTACCATGTTTTGTTCGGAATTCTATAGGTGGAGTTGTTACTCTCTTTTGCTGAAGCTGCTAAAGGATGTACAAAACATGTGTCTTTTGATGCATTTGTGCCCTGCGATTCTTGCTGTGAGTGAGAATGATATTTCCCTGGAATCATACCATGTTCAGGAAATTGACAGAAAGGCGCCTCAATTGCATATTAGTTCTATCATTCTTTGCCTTCAGTATTTATATGGATTTGTTTGTTCTACTTCATTAACGTTCGAGTTCTATTTTCCCTTTCTTATGTATGTAGTTGGACGTGGCTATCCAATTGATGCTGGAAGAAGAGTTTGTCCCACATGCAGAGGCATAGGGAGAGTAAGTGCTTTGAAGATCACTGATGATGATTAGTGGATAATCCTTCTGAAAGGGTTCACTTTGTGAGGATATATCTTTTCCTGTTATTTTAGAGTTTGACTTTTTATTTATATATATATTCTTTATTAAATTTTCCAATTTTGAAACAGGTTACAATTCCTCCATTTACATCGACATGCAGCACCTGTAAAGGGTCAGGACAAGTCGTTAAGGTTTGTTGCGAATTTGTGTGCATACGTAATTTATTTTTATATTTTTGGGTAATTGATATTAGTCAATGTTATTTCCTTTTGGTTTAGGAATACTGTATGTCATGTAAAGGCTCAGGGGTTGTTGATGGCATCAAGGAAGTTCAAGTTACTATTCCAGCAGGTTGATTTTTAATTCTTTACTTTGATAACTTTACTTGAGCTTTGCTATCTCTAGTGGCTAAGATGTGGGCTAGGAAAGGTCCTAGGCAATAGAAAATTAAAATTAGTTTAAAAGAGATAGACGAGGTTGCAAATGGATTTGTTTGTTTTTGAATTGTTTTTATGTCTGTTGCTTTATGATATTTTTAAAAGTTGTATCCACTATGTGGGATTGGCTAAGCTTAATAACACTGTGCACTTAACAGTTGCTTTGTAAACTTGAGCAAGATGTTCAGAGGTTATAGGGGTTAGCAAATTAATGACTGTTTTGGTGAGAAATACATCATTTTGACTTGTTATAAACGAATATTTATTGGTAACTAGAGATATAAGTGAATTAAGGTGAGCCAAAAAAATAATTCATCATCATTAAAAAGCAAAATATTTGCATCTGCTTGAATTTGACCCAAGCCTTGGGGGATATATGATGTGGCTTAAGTACAGACAGATGCAAAGTTTTAATTTCTTTTTTCTCAATGGCCTCCTCTGAATTTCTTAAATTGATCTGAAACCTTCTCTACTACATTTCATTATAATTTGCCTCCGAGTTATGTCAGTTTTTATCAAAAGTTTCCCGTCTAGGGAAGGTTATTGATAAAAGATGAAAACTTGCATTTGCCTGTATTTAACCCAAAGCTTAACAAAGATTGATTAAATTTACTTATATCTATCACTCATATGAATCTGTGTACACACCCAAACAACATAAATCTTCTTGATGGTCCTTGACGAATTTGACATGGGTTCGAGGTGTCTAACAAGAAAGAACTCCTAGAAAAAGAAAGGTGGATGTAACCTTTTGCCATAAATGAGATGCAGTCTAACTGTGGACACCGATTTCAGTGTTGGAGCATTTGACTGGAATACCAAGTGCTGTATAGGTGCAACTCCAATACTTGAATCTGTGTCCATAATGTGATTTATCTGTAATAATAAAGTTATATTATTTCGGCTCACTGTTGAATTTGTTTTGCATTCATTTTTTAATCATTTTTCCTCTTCTTGTTCAATAAATTTATTAGGTGTCGATTCTGGAGATACAATACGTATTCCAGAGGCTGGTAATGCTGGGGGACAAGGACGCCAACCTGGGAACTTATACATTAAACTAAAGGCAAAATTTTACACTTTGTATTCCTTGGCTAGAATGGTCATATTTGTCATTTGATCTGGACTACTGCTATATATGAAAATTAGATTATGTAAATACATTAACACTATTTAATGTTGGTGTGCACCTAATGTTAGTTGTTATTTGGGATTTGTATTGTCCTTCACTTTCTAAGCATCTGTTTCTTTATAGGTAGCTGACGATCCTGTCTTTACTAGAGATGGTGCAGATGTCTATGTGGACTCTAATATCAGCTTTACACAAGTGAGAACTGAACCTTATGTTAAATATTTGTCACACTATGCTTTGGGCATCTTCCCCTCAGCATGATGATGTATCAGCATCTTTAATGAATTTATTCATTGTTTCAAATTTTAAATACATTATTTTATCCTCTTGACCCATTTATTTGTTAATACCTTATAATCTCATACTGATATACCTAGCTTGATTCTTTATTTTTTATTATTTTCAGTATGAAAACTGGCACTACACAAATAAGTTTGTTCCAGCGTTTTATACTTTAAGTGTGAAGTAGTATCATCTACCATGCCTTACTTAAATAAATATATAGCATACAATGTTGAAATATTTTTATTGAAAAACTTAAAATTTGAATGTTCGTACAGGCTATTCTTGGTGGAAAGGTTGATGTGCCCACTTTGTCAGGGAAGGTGCAAGTAAAAGTAATAGTTCTGTCTATTTTATTATTATTTTTTTCTATATAATCACAAACCTAGCATCACATTTTTAACTGAAGCAAGCTGTTTTTTTGTTGTCATATGGAGTTAAGGGATTTGTTATGTGACTATATGTAGTTGAAGTGTGGTTTTGTTTTAAACCCAAAGAACGAAAGATTATTTAAAAAAAATAAAATTTATCCCTCTCTAAGCTCTCTGGTATTTGAGAAATTTCAAAAGGATAACATGAGCCTGTGGGGTCATATTTCTGTTTGGTTTAAACACATTGATGTGAAAAAAATCTGGAGAATATGGTAGTGACGTGGTAGAACATTCATCAATGAGAATGTCATGAAGCATTGGGAGAACAAATGAATTTGTTTACGATCTACAAATTCTTTTTTTCTTTTCTTTTCAGAATTTGCTGCTTGTATTTGGCCCTAATTCTATTAATCATATTTTGGGAGATAAAATAATAATAATAATAACAATCCATGTGAAACAAGGTTGAATGCCATTCTTCTGATGTCCATACCATTCAAATTGCATGTTCCGAACTGCAACTTATATTTGATCTTTATCTATTAAGTTATGGTTTCCTCCAGCCATGTTTGATTTTAACTTTATTGATTCCAATCTTGGCCCTAGCAGATACCAGAGGGAGTTCAACCTGGACAACTCCTAGTATTAAGAGGGAAAGGTATACTAAAGGTATTTTGTCATGCTTGAAGTTACATTACTTAAAATATCCCTAACCTGTAAGCATACACAGGACTACCAAAGCATGGTCTTTTTATAAACCATGGAGATCAATATGTGCGCTTCCGTGTTAATTTCCCCATGTAAGCTTTGTTTTTCGCTCTTGTTGCATTACAATTCTATTACTAAAATTTTTTAGCAATCTTTGTTTAGCTCTCTATACTTCTTTTTTTGTCAACAGTAATTGCTCCCCTATGTTTTTATACAACAGATATAAATAAGGACGACTATGGTGTTGAAAGTGTCTGTGGATCTTCTTTTTCCCCCTCTGCAATTTTGTATTTTCTGGATAGGCAAATTAAACTTCTACTTTTTAACTTTGTTGTGTCTGCAACTTGAGATTGTAAAAATGAGCCTAATGCTTACTTAAGTATTTGACTATGTTAAATGAGGATAGCTTTGAATTTTTTGCCAATCTTGAACTTAGAATTTGTTCTTGTTTGTTACCTCATTTGACTCTGAATTACAGTAATCTGGGTCTAAATTTACTGTTGATTATTGGGCAACAAGAACAGGGCATTGCTGCATTACTTTAGGTGAAACAAGAATTCTTGCCGTAAGAAATATCAATTGGCAAAAATATACACTTTTTACTTTTGTAAATGTATTAGTGGTGTTGAGACTGCTTTGACAATGTATGCTGGCTATAACATAGCGAGAGCTTTTACATGATTTGTTATTGCTGGCAAAAATGTGGGGACATTAACTTATTGAGGACTTGAACTTTTTACTTGTGTATCAAATTGATATGCAAGGACAGGGATCAAATGCTGGATAAAGTGTTGTCAAAGCTATTTTCTATTAAATAGAATGTGGAAATGGACCTTTCACTGTGATTACTTTTAGAATTTGTGACTGAGTTTGCTGTGATAAGCCAGCGATGCGCTATCTTATTTTTTTATTTCTTGTCTTTAGGGTTAGTACATTAAATGAACGCCAGCGTTCTATTTTGGAAGAATTTGCCATGGAGGAAATTAATAATGAAAATAGCTCCTTCAAGGAAGAACACTGGTAAGTCCTCATTTCTTTTATGATGAATTTACTACCTTTTTGTTTGCCTGTTCTGCAAACTTTGATTTGTGTATCTGTCTTTTTCCATTATTTTTTTTTAATGTTTCAGGAATATTTTTTCTCCATTAAAATCAATGTGTTTTAATACTGATATTGAACTTTGTTAAATAAAATTATATTCTAATTGTTGTAGATGATCCAATAGCCTCTTTTTTAGGCAATTAAGTTGATTCATTTAGTAGTGGTTGATACAATTTACTATTGACTTGTAAGGTTGGTCCTTTAGGCCTTATAAGGATGATCTCCATTTGTAATGAAGATCCTGAAATGGACAACAGGCTTTATCAGCAGCTATCTACTGGTTGAACTTTCAGGTGGCAGCAAATTGTTGAACGAGTGACAGTTCCTAAATTTGTGCTTGAGTTGTCTATTTTCTTGTTAATCCTGCTGTTGCTGAATAAAATGGCGAGCTGAGGACCAACTCAAGGTGATGGAGATATATGTGCCTACCATCAAATGATGTAGGGAGTGCTGCCTCAACCATTTTTGAAGGTTTTCTGCAGATATAAAGTAAACAGTTCAATTCTACATTTTTTTAAGCATCTCTTTATCCATCTCGATTCATTGGCAGAAAATAAATGTCTGTTACGATCACTTTTTGGTGTTCATATTGCTCCAATATCTTTGTTAGTTCAAATGGTTGTATAGAAATAAATTTATAGTTATGGTACTAAGTTTTATTGAATTGTTATGTTTTCTATAGTTATTATATAGTTACCAGCACAACAAATGGACAACTACCTACATAGTTCGAAGTTCCTTCTTTTTCTTTCATGTTACACAAGCCTTGGTTGGCATCTTGGTGGTATCATCATTGATCAAAGGCCTGTTGTATCCAAGAATTCAGAACTCTTCTCGAAATGGTGGTAAAGGCTATTAAAGGGAGTTTTGTGTAGGGTTTTCAAAGTGGTTTGTTCATTGAAGGGTTCTTCTTTGTTAAGCATTTAACAAATAGGTGAAAGTAATATTGACATGATATGTAGATGAGATCATTGTTCTATATATTCATCTTCATAAGCTCCGACAGTTGAATGAAATTGCTTCAAGTAATAGTTGCATGGTAGTTTCAGTTTGTGTTAGCGGTTTTCTGTAAGTGGAGCTCCAAGTAATGCAGTTATAGAAAAGATTTTGACCATAAGTTTGGGGGAGATCCGGATCTCGATGACAAGCATCGAATCCAGTGGTAACTGTGAAAAATATTGACCGTAAATTGGTGGAGATTCTGATAAAGTGAAAGTTCTGGCGGTGAAGTTAGTTGAGATTTGAAAGAAGTCGCGTTGGGATTTTTTTGAATAAAAAAATTCTAGTTTGATATGAACGAATCTAAAAAAGTGAGCATTTAATATTTATATATTATGTCTCAGTCTGACGATTGATTTGTCCTTTTAACTACGACCAGAGGTACTTTAGTTAATATATAATTAACGATCGTACGCTATTTGTAGATGACATGACCTTGGACTTCGAAACTGGACCTACTGTGTCTGTATGCTCTTCTACCAAAATTTGGCCCGTCAGCCGTGGGTCAAACAGCGTGCGTGGGAACGCGGAGCCACGGATTTATTAGCGTTATTTTTTTATTTTTTGAATAAAAATTTTTTTGGAACTTTATATGGTTTCAACACACGTGATAACCTTAATGAGGTTAATGTAATTCTCACCTTAAAAGTAAAGCAGGTTGGTCTTGAAAGTTTGTTCGAGGAAATAAGCATTGAGAGAGGTGGTGTTAGTGTTACACCATACAGCAAATCAACCAAAATACATTTAGGGTAGTATCTCACTTCATATGGCAACTCATTATCACATCGATTTCTTCAAGAATATTCGTTGGTCAGATCCTCAAAGCGTATTGTCCCCCGTTATCCTAAATTTTAATTACAGTAGGAATGGGAGAATGCTTCGTTCTTTGTAGTATTTTAATAAAGACAAGACTAGTTTTGCTCTCCTAATTAACTTAGCATGCATGCAACTTGCACTAGTAAAGAGATTAATCTTGGATCAATTCCATAGAAAGATTTCTGTTCTCCATATGAAGATTAACTTGTTACTGCTACCGGGGGAGGTTTACGATAAAAATTAAGCTACTCTTAGGATGAAGAGTGGCCTCGCAACTTCTCCGCTCATTCACTCTTTCAAATCTTCTCTCTGGTAGTATATATATTGACACATTAGTAAACTTAGAAATATAGGAGTTAATCACGATTATGATTAAACACACTCGGCAGTGTCTAACTTCCGTCACTGGTCACTACTTCGTACAATTCCATTCAATGCCCTATCCTTTAGAGTGGATACATAATTGATAATGAGACATCCGAAGCGTATTAAAAAAAAAAAAAAAAAGCAAGAGGACGTAGAGAGGATAAGGATGCCTAGCTTGATAGCCAGTATACATCAATTTATGCAATAAATGCATTAATCAGCAGATTTTGATGCCCTTATATATCCACTTCGTTATAATTGGAATGCCGTTTTTTTTTTTACCCAAACATATGAACTATTATATTTATGTTTACTTGTTGGAGTGAGGCAGCGAGCAAATTAGCAGAGCTATGTAGTTACGTATGCAGTCAACATCTGAATTAATAAACCACATGCTAATTTTTCCATCCGCCCACCTTCTTTCGTCAAAAATTGCTGCAGGTCTTTGAGAGCTTGTAAACCAAATCTTTAATTGATGTCACATTCAAAGGTGGTCTGGTGCTGATCCTGACTGGAGTTTGGTTTGCGACTTGGCTGAAATTTAATGGCTTTGTAATTGTACTGTATTGTAGCCATACATATATGTGATCAACATTTATAAGGTCTTAACGGCTTCCTTGAGATGTAAATAAGGTCAATATCTGCTCTTCTCGACCAAAAAATTCTCTACAAACCCATAAATTCTCACCTAACGCATGTCATCGAAGTGAACAAACATGTGCATATTTCTTGCATGCCCCTCATGTAATATCTAACTTTCCAATCCAAACTCATGCACCTTTTATAGTCGCTTATGATCTTTAAGAAATAAGTAGGCGCCTTCTTGTATAAAATTTGATACTTCTGGGTGGACTGATCAGTCAAACTCAGAACAGTTGATCAATAGAACTTTACTCATTCAATTGAAAAATATTTCTTTAGTATAAAAAATTATTGCCCTTAATTACGAGGAAAATGGAGAGAAAATTTATTAATACAAGGACAAAAACGTAATTAAGTAATGCATTTCTTTAATGAATTACGTCCACTAATGAGCCTGCTGTTATGGGATAGGACTTTGAAGCATTTCTGTTTCCAGAATTTGTTTCTTCTCCTTCTTGGTTTGTTTCATCTCTCCATAAAAATACGAAGCAAAGCCCCAAAGTGAAAGCGCAAGAGAAACACCCTTTTCTGCTTGAAAGCTTTCTTGGTAGAAAATCACAGCTAGAATTTCTGTCACTGGTAGTAAAACTGCGATTATGATGGCGGATAGCAAAGAAGAGGCATAAAAAATAACCCCTATTGCTCCTAAGAAGAAGCACTGCCAGATAAATGCGCTCACCACCACCACCAGATAATACCTAGTTTCACCCAGCCCGAACTCTCTAGCTTCTCTTCCAATTACCTGCAAGAATATTGAATTAATTAATTGCAATACACACACACACACACACACATATATATATATATATATATATATAAATGCTTTTGTTACTTTACGAAATGGTAAAATTTTCAGCAATTGGTGGCAGACTACATGATTGAGATCTAGTAATTAAGGTGCCTCTTATCTTGATTTGCCGTATACGTCTAGCTCACATGGTGGGATGGAATATCTTATATGTTTATGCAGTCTCGGGCGGTCCAATCATATATTGAAACTTTAAGATATTAAGATGGTGAGATGGAATATCTTATATGTTTATGCAGTCTCGGGCGGTCCAATCACATATTGAAACTTTAAGATATTAAGATATTAAAGCTACACTGCACTATAAGCCGCTCTAAGGTGGCYTAGCTGGGTTAAATACATACACCCCCAAGGTTTAGTCTAAGTAACAAACTCATCCCTGTTATTCATAAAGTAACATAAAAACTCCCATTTTGATATTTTAAGTAACATTAAGACCCCTATTTTTATGTGTCAAGACCCTCATGTTTTCCAATTCTGGGGGTCTTTATATTACTTTATGAATAACAGGGGTGAGTTTGTTACTTAGACTAAGCCTTGGGGGTGTCTATGTATTTACCCCGGCCTAGCTCGGTGCCACGCCCACTACATATATATCTCTTGGTAAGATAAATATACTTGTTTTGTTTTATGCAAGGCACAAAAAACTTATTATTATTATTATTATTGTTGTTATTGAAAAGACTCGTATTTATGTAAGCAGTGACGGAGCTTGGAAGAAATTTTTGGGGGCTCAAAAGAAAAACTCAAATTTTTGAGCAGGTAAAATTTTATTTTTTTAAAATTTTTTATTCATAAAAACAGTAATTTTTTTTCTTTGACCCCCATTGACCATAAAGAAGCTCGTCACTATATGTAAGCATTTGGATAAGAGTAGTATAATCAAAAAATCTATTTGTGATAAACTGATAATACAGTAATTGCCAACCACTTGAATTCAAAGGATATACTTTTTTTTTTTTTTTACATAATATTAATTATTATTATTATATATCTTCTACTATATTTGAATAATTGAATCTCCTTTTATATTCTATTGATTCTAAAGTATAATGAGAAAGTTAAGATTATAATTTTTATTTTTTATATCTTATGTTCTAATTTGATGGTGAATACTATAAAAGTTACCGAATATCAAGAAGTAGCCGACTAGAGATAGAGAGAGAGAGAGAGACAAACCTTGAAGTCATTATTGACGACCATTCCTACAGTGCAGACGACAGTGGCAAAGAAACA
The DNA here is from genome assembly GCA_026212285.1 of Bursera cuneata. Lineage (NCBI taxonomy): Eukaryota > Viridiplantae > Streptophyta > Magnoliopsida > Sapindales > Burseraceae > Bursera > Bursera cuneata. Next base: position 2,696 of record JANLJB010030316.1, on the reverse strand, counting down.
CATCACCATCTGAACCTCCAACACAAGATCATAGCTTATCTCTTGTTTCGCCTTCTTATACATCAACTCCACCATCGGCAAAATAAGTCCATAAAAAGCTGCCGCGCCAACTGTCATAACAAACCCTAACACGTATTGTGAACTCGATTCGTTGCTCGGTCGATCACCGTTTGTATGCAAAGCTAAAACAGCTGCTCCGATGGATAACAAGAAGATAGCATTTATCGAATAAGATGTAAATTTTTGCTTCACCAAAAGGAAAGCAAAGAATGCTGTGAAAGCCAACTGGGAAGCGATGATCAAAGAAGAAGTTGAAACAGGGAGACGAGCCAAGCCATAAGCGTAGAGGTAGTCATCGAAGCCGGTGAGTAAGCCGATGACTGCTGATGCAACGAACAAGGGACGTCTCATGAGGAAGAATTTGGTGGGAGATGATGGTTGGGCGCTGCGGCGTTTTAGGTAGGATCTGGTGATGAAGATGAGGATGATAGGCATGCCGCTAGTTTCAAGCCAGCTTGAGAACCAAACTCTTTTGCCTCCGTGGATGAAGTAGAGGCGCATGATTAGTGGGCCAGCGCAGTTGCCTATAGATAAGAGGATGACGTTCAGCAAGAGGAAAACTCTTTTCCTGGCCGTCGTGTTGGAGTTGGTCTGAGTTTCCATCTCCGCCGTTGTTGTGACCCGAAATTAAGCGATGTTTGTGCTTCTGTTAAAGAATAAAGTTTCTCACCCTCTCTTCTCCCCAAGTAGCTTAGGTGAAACGCTGTCGAAGAAAAAACATAAAGACAAAACAAGGGTCGAACTTTTATACCTGAACTTAGGGGCTGTAGAAAAATTAACTTAAGAGTTGGACACGTGTCTTTTTTTTTTTTCTATTAGTCTCTAATGCTCGATGAAAACTTAGTCAAAAAAATATATAAGTTGATTTAACATTAAATTTATATAATAAAAAATTTATCAAATTATTGAATGTATTGTATTTTGTCACGAGTTAAGAAATTATAGTGAATTTGACTAAATTTGAGGGGAGTACAGACAACATGATAATATATATGGGAAAATAACCTTCACAGAGATGTTTTCACACAGAGAAAATGGGACTTCTTGGAATTTTGTAGTACTGGTAGGCTAGAAGTGTGAACAAAAAAAAAATCAATTGTAAAATGATTTGACATTCTAATTTAAACTTTCTTTCACTTACTCTAAACACAGACAAAGTACGGGTTTGAAAAGATTGGAATCATATTTCTTTATCTTTTCACCAACGTACATGCATATGCCACATTGAGTTTCAGAATGACGAAAAAGCTTATGGATAGATTTTCGAAAGGAACATACCACACCCACCACTTACTTTTGACAAAAACGTTTTATGAATTGGCTAATCATCATATAAAGTACCTTCAATTATTTGTTTACAAATATGATAGAGAATTAGAGATCACTTTATCTTTATAGGTGATGTTTAGAAAGGCAACTTCGCATTGTAATTAGAGTTGTTTTGATTGGATTACTCTATTATCACGAAGGCAGGAAAAGATTACGCTATAAAAGCAAGATCAAATATGGTTGGAGATCTCGATCTCCCATCTTTACGTCACCTCATTAAGAAATAAATTTAATCAAATCATATTTAATTGCCATGATAATCATATCCATTAAAATCTGTTAACACACTATCCCGACCGATTCATTTGTCTTCTTTTTGAATTAAATATTTGGCCAATTACGGTGCTTAATGTCCATCTTAATTATCATTACCTAGGTTATTCATTGAATTAGCTAGTACTAAACGGAAGACTTGCTTTCAGAGTGACACTTTTGAAAAAGTTGACTCATCGATCTTGATTGAGTTGAGTGTTGACCTACAAGGTTAATTTATAAAGCACTACAGCCGGCCGCCATAACAACCATTCAATAATGCTATTGAATATTCCACACTATTAATGTTCTACTGCTTTCATTAGTGGTCCAAAGAAAGAAAAGGGTTTAAGAAAACACGAGCTAGTCATTTTTCCTTTATAATATCAATCCATCTTTGATAATCGATGATGGAGGAGTGGGGACTGATCAGACAAGTGCTCTTTAATTTTTTTTTCCCTCTTTGTACTTTCAATTATTATAATGTTCATGTATTTACGATTGTAATGCATGCATTTGTCTTTTGTAGTAAGAAATTAAGGAAACTGTGATTTTTGATATTTTTGATGTTGCATGCATGCATGATGTCTTTTATACATTTCCGTATGAAGCATTTGGCCCCATATTGCCAATAAATAAATTGACTGATCTTTCCATCTACGTAGGATAGCCGGCCGGCTGACCAGCTAAATAATTGAACTAATTTTAAGGCGGAGAAGAGGAGGGTTACGTGTAGATATTATATATCAGCTAGCTATAGCTATTGGGTGTGGATTGTGATATATATTTATATTATGAAATTTATAGGTCAAATCATGATATCATACTTCCGCTGCGGATTGAACATTGGAAAGAGATGACGAAAATCACAAAATGGGATGACGGGACATGTTGTCCACGACCAAAAGGTCAAAGCACATGTCGTTCCATTCATAATGCAGATCTCATCTCTATCAGTCTCATGGCTGCTCGATGGAAATCTTGATTTGGGCAGTGTGGAATTCTATTACTCAACGGAACTTCTTTGAAGGATAAAGTTGCACTTACCAACCTCC
>JANLJB010030315.1:0-15564 GCA_026212285.1 Bursera cuneata | reverse complement strand
TAAAAAAAAAAAAAAAAAAAAAAAAAAACGAAAGTTGTGTTGAAGATGTCATACTGATGGGACATGAGAAGCCTTGTACATATGACAAGTATTCCTTATTTTTAAATGCAGGTTAAATGACAGTAATGAACCCCTAAAACTGATGGACTGTAGATAATGATTAAGGTGGTTTCTAACAAATATCTAGTTGCTTGTATTTTAAACTAAAAAGATAGAGAGATCAATTATCAGCAACACTAGTGTCAACTATAGATATCGTGAACCTCATATTTATATTAACTATGACTTTGTCACCTGAGGAAGTCAGAGACCAGAAGTAATAAATATTGGCCTTTCTTTAGCAATTTAAGGGAATTCTGGTGGAAAAGCCATTGAAAGTAATATGCTGTTGTTGTACTTCTTGCTATGTAATCTGGCATCTTGGTTATAGCTTCTATTCCATTGTCCGCACGGAGAAGTCAATAAAATCACTAGATTGTTATCCTCTTTCTTGCTTTCACATTGCTAGAAGACTTTTGCCATTGATCCTGAAGTTGGTAGCTTTTTATTTGTATATTATTATCATTGTTAATTGAATGAATAGCTGGATGTGAATAGTTTTACACAATTTTTCAATGCCTTGATGAAGCCTTTTTGCTAATAGGAATTATTGCTAGGACAAACACAGATTACTTTCTGTGGGGATTCTTTCGCCCGGTAAAAGCTGATCAAATTCTTCACAAGGGGCATGAACAACTCCTTTCATTAGTTTCTCCAACAGAATGTGCTTCTGATGATCAAGAAAACATGAATAACACTGACGCTATTGATATGGATATTGACATGGAAGGAGGAAGGATTGTGGGGACTTTAGATGTGGTTGTTTCAAAACAACTATCTGGGAGAATTTGTGGAAATCAATCGAAACATAATGTGGATTCTGCTACTGAACAGATCTTATGGGAACATAATCAAGGATCTAACTACTCTGATTCTCTTGCTAAATTTACTGAGAAAATTAAGAGAGAGATTGCTTTTGAGCATCCACTGGAAAGCACCCGAGGAAAGTTAGCTAATACTCAGGATAAGATTAGCCATCCACCAGGTTTTGAAGAGAAATTAAGGCTGAGTTCTAGAATTATAGAAGAAACACTGGTTGATGAGGGATTTATAAATCACATTAGGGCAGATAAAGGTCTTAAGCCCCCATCAGGAGGAGATTTTGGAGCCTCTATTCCCCTACCTCAGAGATTTTCGGAAGATTCCTGCCCAACAAAATTACAGAAACATCATCAGGTATTAAATTTATTAAATATTGAGGTCTGTTTGTTTGGTTGAGCAGTTTTTTAATTCATATCTCATATGCATTAACAGGAATGTGCAAGTGATTTGGCATATGATCCTTTCGCTGCTTATTCTTCTCCTTTGTCTGAAAAGTATAGGAGTGGAATAAAATTTAAAGATTACAAGGAGGGAGAAATGGAAGCTGTATTGTTCCCTAATGAGCATAATGATTCATTCAATGGGGAAGAACATAAAAACAGATATCATCTACCTTACCTTGTGGAGGTCAAAGATGAAAAGAAGATAGACATATCAGTATGCTGGAGTCCTCCCCCAAAAGGTTGGGTGAAGTTAAATATAAAAGGGAATTCTGCAGGAGGCAGTGGAATTCTACGTGATGAATCTGGCAAGTGGATTCTAGGCTACACTGAAAACCTTGGGAATTGCAAGAGTGTGGCAGCAGAGTTAAGTGCTCTCTATCAGGGCTTAAAGCTTGTCTGGGAACGAGGATTTAGGAGTGTTCTGGTGGAATCTGTCTGCCATGAGGCAGTAAACTGTCTGAACCGAAGTCCTACTTTCTTAGATCCTAATAGAGCCTATATTGAATGCTGCAAAGTTATGCTTAAGCGTGACTGGGATTGCAAAGTAAAACATGCCCGCAGAGAAGGGAACTTATGTGCTAATTGGTTAGCAACTCATGTTGAAGACCAACCATTAGGGAAGCTGGCTGTTTTTGAGAGCCCGCCTAGTAAGTTGGTTCCTCTTCTTCAGCATGACTGTACAGGGGTTGCTCAGCCTCATCCTTAGTAGTCTTTAGCATGGCTTAGCCAACCAATTTATGGCTGAAGATATGAAATATGATACAGAACAAGTTACTCTGTAGGATAGAAAACAGCTCGAAAGGTATAGGATATGTTTGTAAAGGTTTTTTTTTTTCATGAGCAGTCAGCTTATCACTTTTCCAGGCATGGAATCGAAACCCTTAGTTTTTTATATATTGAAATTGTATTTTGTAAGACCATGTTGCTCCCTGCTTTTTGATGTATAACATTTGTCAAAATCATCTTCTTGCACTTTTTGATTGGTGATCTATTAGTGGAACAATGATAGACTTTTGGACCATGTTATCATCTGTGAATGTAACCTGTGGTGTGTGCAATTTGTTGCGGTGCATATAATGGGCGTTTATGCTTCAGCTTATCTGCAGGGGGCTGAAACCGGAGGCATGACGAAGGTCAAAATAGCGTGAAGGTTGAGTCAGTGTGAGTTGTTTATTCGGTCAAATTGTTAAAGCAGCACCCTTTGCTTTTCTCACTTCAGAGATTTATTGTGCACAAAAAAGTGCTTTGATGTAAAAGTATAATGATAAAGTTGCATGCTAGACGCCTAGATGGTTAGTTTATGCTTCTAAGAACTTAAAACATCATTTGGATACTGCAAGCCTGCTGCAGATGCTTCTCAAAATGCTGCTGCTACTACTGCTACTTGGGCATCTAATTCCACCTCCAGCTGCTTAATTCTATAGTACCAAGCAATATTTTGCTAAGAATAATATTGCTAGTACTAAATTTATAGTTTATGACAGCCACAATCCCACCCTTCATACAAGTTTATATGGTGATTAAATTTATTGAACTAATATATAAATACAAATCTATTAATGTAATGTATTTGATATACACCTTAAACCATTAATAGGGTAGGGATTTTTTTGATAATAGAATGTCTCTTAATTTCTTAGATTTTTCTAACCAAATTCATCACTTAAAATACCCTTATTTTACCTAAATAAATTTTTAAACTCATTTTGATGGATTGACTAGTTGGTCTGTGATGGTTCAACGAGTAAATCCAAATTAATTTTCATTTGTAACGAGTTAACAAACAAACCAATTTTGGCTCATGATGAGCCTCAACGAGCTCAATGTTGAAGAACAAGTTTTTAAATCCAATTCTATAACAATTCATTCTAAATAATTTTTTTTGTTTTATATATAAATTTTAGTAAAATAATTCATTATACATAATTTTAAATTGTTTTTAAACAATTTTTTAAAAGTTTATTCATGATTTAACTCGATTTTAAAGGAGAGAATAAGAGTATAAAGTAGAATAAAATTCAAATAAGATTAAATAAAACAAGATATAAGGAGAGTTTGGTGAAAACAAACGACGTTGGTTAAGAAAATCATAGAAAATGACTTTAAATTTTATTTTGACAAACCCTAGCAATTTTTTTAATCGTTTAAAGACCTTGCAGTTGGTTAAAATTGGCGCTAAATGATGTGTACTATCCATTATTATTATTCGTCCAAAGTGAAGGTACATCCTACATTCCCTCCCAAATCTCTCAAAAGAAAGCAGCCAATCATAATTTTTCATATTAATTTTTTAAAAGAAAAAAGAAAGTTAAGTTTTAAATTCAAATCCAAAGGGACCTCGAGTAGTCAACAGCAGAAGCAGATCTTCACTATTCCCTCAAGCCTTTCTCTCTCTATACTTCATCCAGAGAGAGATCAGGGCATCAACACGACTATGGAGGTGGAATCAGGTGAGAGCAAGACTATTTTACGGCGCGTGGGCTTACTGTACGACGAGAGAATGTGTAAACATCACACGCCTGATGGTGACTATCATCCCGAGAATCCCAACCGCATCAGAGCTATTTGGAACAAGCTCCAAAACGCTGGCATTCCTCAAAGGTTTCTTTCAATTTCTCTTATTATATAAATATAGACGAATAATTTTGAGTTTTATTAGTCAATGTTTTATTTCAAGTTTTTGTGTGTCGTAGCTGAAACTGAAACAAGTTGAATTCTCGTTTGGAGTTTTGTTTCTCTTCGCATTTTCTTCGTAGTCAAACAGTCCTTTACTGTGTCCTGTTTTTGGCTTTAATTTATTCTAAATTTTATACAACTCTAGGAAAGTTTTGTAACGAATTTCAGAACTTTAGGTGAGATTTCTGCCTATTTTTGAACCAAGCAGTTTACTTGTAATTCTAATGAACGAGCCTTGGAGATGACTATAGAATTTTCTCAATAATAGGGTAACATGGAAATAATTGAAGCATTTGACATTAATTGTGCTTGAACTGTTAATGATCTGCCTAGAGTAGAGTTCATTTTTTTTGCATTTTTTGCTAATTAAGTTCCATTAAAGCTTAATTTTCTATGTCAAAATCTGCTTAAGTCATATACATCCTTCTTGCTGAGGTTAATTTGTGGTTGCAGACCTTAGCAAACTGCATTATTTTAATTTATTTAATTGTTTTTCTAAATGTTCAAATCGCCGCTTTCTGTCTTGTAGATGCGTGGTTTTAAATGCCAAAGAAGCAGAAGACAAATATATTCTGTCTGTGCACGGAAAAAATCATGTTAACTTGATTAGAAATGTCAGCTCTAAGCAGTTTGATTCACGAAGAAATAAGATTGCATCAAAACTCAGTTCAATTTACTTTAATGAAGGTTCGTCAGAGGCTGCTTACCTTGCTGCTGGTTCTGTTATAGAGGTAATATGAGTGAGGAGTCACATATAGTTTAAAGTTTAATGATTTCTTATGGAAGCTTTATTTGATATTCGGATTTTATATTTCTTATATGTATGATTCTGTTGTTTTATAATTTTATATAATACACTCATATGTTATTTTTTAAATTTTGTTAATCATCAGTTTGTATCATAAGTTTCAGAAAATATAAGTTATATGGTTATCCACTTTAATGTGGTTTGCTCAAACTAAAGTGGCCCTAATGACCTTATGCATTTGGCGCTTAGGAGTTTCAAGGCACTACAGGCTGTTTTTGTTAAGGGGTATACTTGATCTATTTTGAGGGAAAATTTGTTGATTTACATTCTTTGCCCTTTCAATTAATTATTATGACATTTCTTTCAAATGGACTACATCTAGCAAGATTAAAATTTAATAGACCGTAAGGGGGGCATGGGAATGTTAAGAAGGTTTCTTTTTCAAGTTTATTTGACTATGAAAATCACTGACTTTTTCCAAAAATTTTGCCAGAATATTCGAAACTAGTACCAAACTCATGGACGTTTAAACAGACGAGTTGTGCAAACCATTCTTTCTTCTATATTTTTCCAGTTATTGAATTTTAACATGAACCAGTATTTTCATCTTACTTCTTTATTTTGTTCTCATTTAAATCTAAGTTTGGCAATGGCATGAAACCATTACATACTAATTCTGTGAACTTATCAAGAAGTTGTTTCTGCTTTACCAAGTCACTGAATATAATGGTTAGATTAGATTTTTAGAACTTTTTCTTATTTCAATATTAAAAGCCTATCTCTGGATGTTTTAACGATAGGTTGCAGAGAAAGTTGCCAAAGGAGAACTCAATTCTGCTTTTGCTGTTGTACGGCCTCCTGGCCATCATGCTGAACAAGATGAAGCAATGGGATTTTGTCTATACAACAATGTGGCTATTGCTGCAAGTTTTCTATTAAATGAAAGAGTGAGAGCCAATTTTCTTTCTCTTTTCCATTTTCTATTAATCATGGACTCATGTTAGTCCTTGTATGTAAATCTAGAAATATGCTCTTCAAAGTTAGCCTCTGTTTTTCTTGTTTGGTTTACTCTATCCTCAATACCATTTATATGATATGTATGTTACAGCCAGAGCTGGGAATAAACAAAATTTTGATTGTTGATTGGGATATTCACCATGGTAATGGTACTCAAAAGATGTTCTGGAAGGATCCTCGTGTCCTATTCTTCTCTGTTCATAGGTAAATAAGAAATTTGAGCTTGTATTTCTCCCTTGCTTCATTTTTAGACAGTTTGTTGTCATGATATGTGTTGTCTTTCCAATCTTGTTTCTGAAAACATTTGAATTTTCTGCAAGTAGTTATTTGTGCTTCTTAAGGATTCTGCTGGTGATATAGCTGTCTATTCGTTTGTTGCCTTTCTCATTTCCTCCATTCCTTCTGTAATATACCATTCAATGTTCTGTTACATGGAAACATTGTCCTATTACCCAATGTTGACAAGTCAAAATGTTTTTTATGCAGGCATGAGTTTGGGAGTTTTTATCCTGCTAATGACGATGGTTTTTATACTATGATTGGTGAAGGACCTGGTGCAGGATACAACATTAATGTCCCTTGGGAGAATGGGAGGTGTGGTGATGCGGACTATCTTGCAGTTTGGGACCATATTTTGCTACCTGTTGCAAGGGAATTTGATCCAGATATTATTATACTATCTGCTGGATTTGATGCAGGTTTTGCAGTTTTTTCCTTGTGGTGCTGTGTTAACTTTGTGTATGATTTTCTCTCCAAGGTTTAAAACTTTATATTGTTTTGCAAATGTCATGGTAATAACTGACTAGCTTCACTGGCTATATGGTCACATGAAATTATTTTTGTATAAAAGTGTTCTGCACAGCACAGATACTACTTAATCTGATGAACAAAAGATTTCACAATTAATCTATGTAACAAAAGACTCAACAATGTAAACTCGACTTTCGGGGTAGATAGATAATAGTTGGCTCACTCAATTGGAGAAACAATTTTGAAGAAAACTCCAACACTATATCATTCTCTTGATATTATCATCATCATTTTGGTTGTTGGCAGGGTAGGGAGATTGTTGTCTAAATTTTATTAATCTATCTAAATTTGATTCTAAGAGACAAACCAAAAGAGTTGGACAGATTTCATTTATATGAACAAGGAGGTTATCAAGGTAGTGATGATAACAGAAAGTTCTCAAAATTGTATATAGCTGAAAGGTTTATTTTCCTATCCTGGGACTTGATTAAGTTAATTTTCTTGTACATGTAATAAATATTACCAATTATGACAAAAAGAATGGAAAAACAGATATAACCTTGAAACGTAGCCTTTGTGCCTCAGCATGTAGTTAATAGTGATTTTTTATATAGCTTCTCCTAATTTGGTTTACTTATTTGTAATTTGTTATATGTTCCTCTGTCATTTCTCTTATACTTCTCAAGATAGGCCATGTTATCAAAATTAACAATGGTTGGGACACTTATGTTTAAGAAAGAAGCTTTTGTCGCATTCATTTACTTTCTGATTCTAAGGTAACTTGGTGAGTGCTTGTACGGTTCTTTCGGAGTCATTTTCTAAATATTTATAATATAATGCTTGGAACAGCCGCTGGTGATCCTTTAGGGGGCTGTCGTGTCACACCATATGGATACTCGGTTATGTTGAAAAAGGTTCGATTTTTTTTCTTTTATTTTTTTTTTGGTAGAAATTTATGGTGGTATGATTTAATCATTTTGCACTTTGTTGGGTTTTTATTTTGCTCTTTTTGTTGTAGCTGCTAATTATGGGTTGATTGTCAATTATATCATCTGTATTTTTTCCTTTTCTCCAGTTGATGGATTTTGCTCAAGGTAAAATTGTGTTGGCACTGGAAGGAGGGTACAATCTTGACTCTATATCAAATTCAGTCCTTGCATGCATGGGAGTTTTGCTGGAAGACAAGCCTGTCTCTGGATCTTCAGAGGCCTATCCATTTGAGTCAACTTGGCGTGTAATACAAGTGGTAAATATAAGATATTTACTTTCTTCTGGGTTCTAGCCATTCGCTAAATAGGTTTTTATCCCTCCCTGCCACCCGCCTTCTTTATCAGTTATAATTTCTTATACTGTTTCGTACTGTACTCCTTTTTTCCAGGTCCGTCACAAATTAAGGGTGTTCTGGCCATCACTAGCTGATGAACTACCAACAAAGTTAACCGGTCAAAAAGCTCCTCCTCCGGTGAGGCTTCATTTTCTCTTTTAGTTACAAATATATTCATGTTTAATATTGTGCCAAATTTAGGTGTAATTGATAGATTTGTGTTCAAATAATTTATTCTATTTAGAAAGCTTCATTTTACATGTCTTTTGATTTTTTTTTTAATTATTATTTTTAGTAGGAATTATAAAGATAAAAGGTGCAACAATTTATTTATTATTGGTCTATCAGTGTATACGTTGAAGAAAGATTGCATGCTTGTGATTTTTATGTGGTAAATTGCACATAAAATAGGTCTGTCTTTGAGGGGTGCTTGAAAATGCATGTTTCCAAAACAAAGAAAAGAATAATGAAAAAGGTGTTGTTCTTTAGCTTTTAATATAATTGTCTTATTTTTTGGCTTGGTTCAAATAAGGAAATTGTTTACAAAATTTGTAACAGCTCAGACATTTATTACTGATCACAAGTATATGCAATTAAGGTTAATTCCTAGTCTTTTCGAATAAGATATAAGAAGATAAATCACTTTAATATTGGATATTAAAAATATAAAAGTGAAAAACCTGAATCTCTGTTAAACGCATTCCTAAAAGAAAGTGACCAAGTATGAGTTGTGTTTGTTTTTGGTGACCCTCTGTTTAAGTACTACGTACAACACCATTCATTCAACCTGTACACCTTACTAAAATAGTTTTTCATATTCCAGCATATTATGTCAAGCTCTGAATCTGAAGATGAGGATGATAAAGCTCAGTATGTAGTGTCAGAAAATCATGCAGCTGACCTTCAGGATGTCATAGAGCCCCTTTCTAAGCTGAAAGTTGAAGATGGTAAAGGTAAAAACTTTGAAGTCAAAATGCCAAGTCTGAAAACTTCTATCTCTCTGCTTCTATTTCGTTGATGAGCTCAAACCAAATGCAGTTGAAGTGACCACTGACTCTAGCCCTTGGAGGTCAGTGCTTTCAAAGGTTGACGTTTGGTATGCCAGTTTTGGATCTAATATGTGGAAATCAAGATTCTTCTGCTATATTGAGGGTGGACAGGTAATAACTAAACATAACAGTGATATCAAAATGTGGAATACTAGATTCTCTGCAATATAAAAGAAATTAGTGATGCTTTGATATGCATTAATAGTTGTTGCTCCTTTTTGTTAGTTTAATAGTTCTATCAACGTTAGATAGTCATTATTTATCATGTTAAACTAAGCTTACCCATGGGAGAAGATGCGACAGCGCCAATAAGAATTGAAAGGAATAAGAAAAAGTAATATGGAGCTGACAGGTGATTAGAAATGGGCCTCGGGGCTCTTATAGCTTTCATGAAACCGTTCTTTTGCTTTTGATCTCCTATGCCATTTTCTGAATATTTTGAATCGAGTTGATACTTTCACACAATTAGTTTTATGTCACCGGAGAGGAGATATGGCTTAATGAGAAGGGAGAATATCAGTTTAACCACTATCAAAGTTTTAGTATTTTGCTTGTCATATAAAGAGTTAATTAAACAGGATTTGCATATTGGTTTGCTGTTGGATAATTTTATTTGTCACTCAATTGCATAAAAGTGTGCAATGGTTGCTGCCATCATCACCCTTCCACATTGTTAAGTAGCCACTTTACCCTAAAGGTTGAATGCGTTTGGATACCTTTTTTGCTGTTTTCTTTGTTTCCATTTTTGTTTGAGTTTATTATAAAATGTGTACTTATTGTTTGGTTATCCGTTTTCATTTGAAGACACAAAAAACATTTAGTTGAGGTATAATAACATTTCCATCCAATACTAAATCAACTTTTTGTTGTTTTCTCCATTCTCTCTCTATTTTCTTTTTAATTCATTTTCATTACAAAATACATAACCAAACACATTTTCTACAATTCATTTTCTTTACAAATACCAAAATCTTCTATTTTCATTTTAATATAGAAATTTTTTAAGCAAAAGCATAAAATACACAAAAACAAATCTTCTATTTTCATTGAGTTATCTAAATTTTTAAAATAAAAATACAAAATTCACAATCAAATAGAGTGAGCTATCAGGTAAGCCCTTACGTGAAATGTGAATCCGATGATTTTAAGATTTAACGAATCTGTGAGATTAAACTTTTACCTCTATACCATGTTAAGTAACTATTTGACGTAAAAGCTTAAACTATGAGGTAAAGATCTAACATTAATATATGAATCTAACACATGATTTACCTATAATTAAATTATTGCAAAAACTTTATTTTTCCAACACTTCTAATAGTTGTAAATTGACTTTCAGGTGGAAGGAATGAGAAAGGCATGCTCTGGTTCAATGGATAGAAACCCACCAAAAGAAATTATGTGGAAAACTTTCCCTCACCGCTTATTCTTTGGTCATAATTCTACCCGTACATGGGGTCCTGGAGGGGTTGCCTTTCTTAACCCGGAATGTAACATTCAGGATAAAGCTTACCTGTGCTTGTATAGAATTACGTATGTTATTCCCTGTGATTCTGTTTTCATTTTTATACTCATAAGTTGGTCTCTTTTTACCTCTTCTTTATTATTAAAAAAAAAAAAAAAAAGTTTCATTGATCACCTTGTAAAACTTTGGATTGTAAATGAAACTTATAACTTGCTTCATCATCCACTGAATTTTTTGTTATTTTTTTTAATAATTTTTTATTCTTGGCTTCTTTAACAGGCTAGAACAGTTCAATGATGTTTTGCTTCAAGAAAATGTTTCGAGCTCTGAAACTAATTCTCCTTTTCTCGATACGACTGCATTAAACTCCATTTCAGAGAAAAAGTCCTGTTCCGTGGAGGCTCTCAAGGTATGTGTACGTATGTCCTTATGTTTTGTCGACATCTTTTTATTCTTTTATAATTATGCCAATCCATAACTAGTGCCATACATTTTGCACACTTTGAATTACTAAGATTACGATTGAGATGTGTCATTGTCAAGATGCGTTAATTATGTATCTCACTTAATGTGAGTACTTACAAAGTGGATTAATCTAACTCTTAAAAATAGTTTTACAGTTTGTGGGAATATATGTTTTCATAGATCTTTATCTCGTAATACTGTACCATATTTCCAAGGAACTGCCTTTTCGCTTTGTAACCTACTTTGATATTTGATGCAGAAGGGTTGGTACCATAACGTGCTTTACTTGGGAAAAGAGCGAGATATCCCCATTCTGACAATGACGTATGTACGCATAAAACCATATTATAATTCTCGACATTCATATACTTTGTATGAGAATTTTAACTTTTGACCATTCACCATTTCAATCCAGGTGCCCGGTTTCCGATATTGAAGGCTTTAAATCTGGGGAACTTCCTTTGCGTGCTCCTGCCGTAGAATATGCCAACACCTTGATAAAAGGCCTGGTAGAAGGTGGACAGCTCTCAGAAAAAGAAGCCTTGGCTTACATGCATGAAGCTACTACTAAGCCACTCTGATTGCTGTTAGTATAAGTAAATACCTTGCATTACAGAGTTAAAAGCATTCTTGTTTAGAGAAAGGAAATTGAAATTGATGCCTTGTTGCGGGCTTGCAGTGATAAACAATGTCGTATAACTGTGTAATTATGTAGATGGAAACAACTCTAAGTATTGTTGGTACTATTACAGTTGTAAATCTTGATATTAGTATCTTGCTGCATCGTCTGCGAAACTTCAGTTATATTTATATAGTTTTCTTAATTTAGTTTAGTTCATATGGGCACTGCAAATACTACTACCAAACAGATTGAGATTATAAATTATTAAAGAACATACCATCACTTTCAATTGAGAGCAGTTAAACATTATTCTATCTGTAATTATAATGTAGATGTATCTTAAACGGTATTTGACATTTTGAGATAATTTTATGGTGTTTTTCAACAAATTCCATGTCTTAATAGGGCAAAGAAAACCAAGGGAATGCTTGCATTAATTAAGAAAGTCCAATCTACATATTTTTTGAAATACAACAATGAACAAACCACATGTTACAACCTCCCTCCACCTGATCATTATTGGTAATTATTGATACAAGTTACAGTTGACTCACAAACACTGCCTATCAAAACAGAGTCTACTTCAAAAAACATATCCTCTGCAATACATGAGATTCCTTGTATCTTATCAATCAAAATTACCAAAAGCAAGGCAGACTTTTTGCGAATTCCTTCTAACTATTTCTTGTAATTTGCTTAGGTAATAATAAATGATAGGAGAAATTAAAAAAAATAAAAATAGAATAAACAAACAAAAGGATTTTGCTGACCAAATTTATGGAATGCGATTCACGGGCTTATACTTTACACTCAGATATGTGGCAATTAGACGATGAGGAAAAGTTCCTCATCGGAATTTCAAAGAGGAATGACCTGTTTCTCCCAAATGCTTGTGTAATTTATTCCTGCAATGATAACGGCACGATAAGATCTCCTGCCTCCAAAATACATGTCACCAATGCAAATATTCACAATAATAGAGCACTGACCTTGATTCAAATTCCTCTCCGCATTTTTCACACAAATTACCAGAATCTTTTGATGTTGCCTGTGTTACATTAGATTTGTGACAATTAGATTGGAAAGGACAAGCCCACCAGCATAATGAATAAATACTAAGATCTCGAAATATGAATAAATTTCTAATAGCACTCCAGATTGTGGCGATGTATATGACAGTAGTTCATATGTAAATTAGGTCAGGAAATATAAAACAACAAATTAGCAGTTGGTCTTACTAAATATTTTAGTCCAAAAGTTTAAGGCATCAAATAATCAAATTAATAGAAATGCACATTATCAATTGTATAACTAATTATAAATGATGGACTGCAGAATTTAAGTTATGAAATTACCTTTGCTTTCTTTCCTTTGGATGAGTTCTTCATTTTGGATTTTCTGTCCTTCGAGGTCCCTTTTCCATCCACTGGTTGGTTGGAGGTGTTTAGATTGTTTCCTGCCTGCCCATCCCTTGTACTACTGCTATCATTTTCCACAAAAGACCGGGAAGAGGACTCCGCTGTATGTGAACCATCCTGCCCATTAGCTTCGTGATTCTCATTCTTAGTTCCATATTTGTCACCCTTTGTAGCTTCTCCACCACTCCTTTTACCCCTCTCTTTCTTGTTTTTCCTTCTTGCACCCTTGCGGTTATTATATTCCATAACCTCACCCTCATCAATCTCATTGTCAACATGAACTTCAGGTTTCAAAACTTCATCCTCCAGCTTCAAAGAAGCCTTCTTCCTAGTCTTATGCCCGGACAACATTGCCTCAAGCATACTCATTTCTTCATCCAAATCTTCATCCTCAGAGCCCTTACCAATCCCATTCACCTCATCACCATTCTCAACATCGAAAAGCTCATTTGCCTCATCATCATCATTATCACCACTCAATCCATCACCACCATTTTCAACCTCTCTTTCCTCGACCCCTAAACCCTCCTTAAAACTCTCTCCCAACTCCTCAACCTCACCATCCAATTCCTCAAAACCTTCCCTCTCCTCTTCCTCTTTAAAACTCTCTCCCACCTCCTCAACCTCACCATCCAATTCCTCAAAACCTTCCCTCTCCTCTTCCTCTTTCTCATCCTCATCGGCGAAACTCTCCCTCAACTCTGCTACTTTCTCCTTATGCTTCTTCGATTGCTCATGATTCTTCCATTGCTTCTCACTCTTAAACTTCTTCCCGCACACAACACAATAGAATTCGTCTCTCTTATTCTCATTCTCCTCCTCCACTTCTTCCTCAAATCCATCATTATTTTCACCATCCTCATCGACTCTTGCCCACTCCGGCTCCTCGTATCTACTCGCTCGCTCCATTCTCTCTTTCTCCAACTTCTTCCTCCTCTGTTTTTCCTCCTCCGTCCTCTTCTCTCTTTCCTCATTCTTCTTAACCAACATATCAATCACTCTCTTGTCTCTCTTCTTCACAAACTCAGCCAAACCCCTCACCGTCTCATTATAGTCTCTCTTCGCCTTCCTCCTGAGCTTCTTGTTCTCCTCCTCCATCAACCTCCTAGACTTCCGATTGGGCCCCACCATTACATCGTATTGGTCCACCCAACAAAAATCCATCACCGTACAAAATCCTAACCAGTAATTATAAAACGCCGTCACCTGAGCGTACGGGCTCTTCAAATTCCCCATTACAGGGGCCTCTCGCACTGAGTCCAATCTCAGTCCTAATTTCTTGACAAAATTGATTTCATTCGCATAAATCTTATCAAACAAATCCGAATAGACTTTATAGAAGCCCTTGCCGGAGTCAGAATATCCAGAAAACGCGGTGTTGGAGAAAAAAGAGAAGAGATTCGGGACGACGGAGTTGGAGGAGGAGTTGAGATCGGAGAATAGGATTTGGGAACGGTGGGAGTCATACCAGGCGCGTTCTTTGGGGTCGGAGAGGACCTCGTAGGCGTGAGAGAGTTCTTGGAACTGAGCGGTTGCATCGGCGTGGCTCAAGCCAGATTGAACGAGCTTATCAGGGTGGCGCTGGAGAGCTAGCTTCTTGTAAGCCGAGCGGATTTCGTCGGGAGAGCAGCTGGTGGTAAGGCCCAGAATCTCGTAGAGGCATCGTTTCTCCGATGCCATTGAGTTGAGTTGAGCTGTCACGAGGCAAAGCTTTTTGTGGTTTTCGTTGTAATTAGGGTTCGGGAAGGCGGGTTATACGGGATATTCGGTTTATTTATTTATTAAATTTGTTGGGTTGGTCAAGGGTTTATGTTTTTTTTTTTTAATTTGATTTATTCTTAAATTTGTGTTTGTTTTTTAGACTTTAAAAATTTATTCTCATAAAATTTTTAATCTGAATAAGAAGAATTAGAAAATTTTATTTTTTTATAAAAATATTCAATCATTTATTCCTCCTCTAATTCTATAAAACATCCTTATATAATTAATTTATGATCAACTTGTATACAACCAAAATATTTTATATCCGAAACATTATTTATTCGTAATTTTATATCATGATCCTCTAAATATTTTTAAAATTATTTAAAGTAACTTAGCCTATTCCTACATAAAATTCTTTAAAAAATATTGTTTTATACAATTATACACTTTTAAAAAAATCAAACCCATTGACATGTAAGTACTACTACTATATTAAATAAAATCTCAAGTGAAAATAAATAAATATAATAATGAGATTTTTAGAATTGAATGATGAATTTTGACCGATTATTTAATGAAGCGGGGATCACAAATCCATTGAGTAAACGTAAAACTAGTTGCAAGGGCAAAGTTATAATTAGATAATAAAATGATAACTTTAACTCATTTTTAATTATAAGTGTTGTACAAGGATAACAAAGATATAATTGGAGAGATAAAATAATATTATTAGTGTTCTATAAGGATATTTGTATAATTTTATTATTCGATGGATGAACTTTGATAAATAATTTATTCAGATTAAGTTTTCTAATAAAAAAAGGGACAATTTTAAATAGTACCCTTGTGTTTTGGCTTAATTTCAAGTAGAAAGCAAGTTTGTAATTTTCATCAATAAGACCCCTGAGGTTTGCTTTTTTTAATCAACTGCTAATTTTAACCCTTAAAAGTACATATTTACC